>QXTE01000724.1:77633-98938 GCA_003942145.1 Platysternon megacephalum
GCACGACCTGTTCTGTCCTTCCGATATATTTTGTACCCCGGAATGATTGTGTCCCATTGATTGCTCTCAGTCCACCAGGTTTCTGTGATGCCTATTATATCAATATCCTCCTTTATCACAAGGCACTCTAGTTCACCCATCTTATTATTTAGACTTCTAGCATTTGTGTACAAGCACTTTAAAAACTTGTCACTGTTTATTTGTCTGCCCTTTTCTGATGTGTCAGATTCTTTTTATGTGAATGTTTATCATCTGATCTGGCCCTTACATTATCCTCTTCCATCCTCTGCTCCTGACTATAACCTGGAGATTCTCTACCATTAGACTCTCCCCTAAGAGAAATCTCTGTCCAATCCACATGCTCCTCTGCAGCAGTCGGCTTTCCCCCATCTCCTAGTTTAAAAACTGCTCTACAACCTTTTTAAAGTTTAGTGCCAGCAGTCTGGTTCCACTTTGGTTTAGGTGGAGCCCATCTCTCCTGTATAGGCTCCCCCCATCCCAGAAGTTTCCCCAGTTCCTAATTAATGTAAACCCCTCCTCTCTACACCATCGTCTCATCCACGCATTGAGACTCTGATGCTCCGCCTGCCTCCCTAGCCCTGCGCGTGGAACTGGGAGAATTTCTGAAAATGCCACCATAGAGGTCCTGGATTTCAGTCTCTTCCCTAGCAGCCTAAATTTGGCCTCCAGGACATCTCTCCTACCCTTCCCTATGTCATTGGTACCTACATGTACCACGACCACCAGCTCCTCCCCAGCACTACACATAAGTCTGTCTAGATGCCTCGAGAGATCCGCAACCTTCGCACAAGGCAGGCAAGTCACCATACGGTTCTCCCGGTCATCACAAACCCAGCTATCTATGTTTCTAATGATCAAATCTCCCATTACTAACACCTGCCTTTTCCTAGCAACTGGAGTTCCCTCCCCTGGAGAGGTAACCTCAGTGCGAGAAGCAACCCCAGCACCATCTGGAAGGAGGGTCCCAACTATGGGAAGGTTTCCCTCTGCTCCCATTGACTGCTCTGCTTCCCTCGGCCTTTCATCCTCCTCAACAGCGCAGGGGCTGTCTGACCGGAGGTGGGACAATTCTACAGTGTCCCGGAAAGCCTCATCAACATACCTCTCTGCCTCTCTTAGCTCCTCCAGTTCTGCCACCCTGGCCTCCAAAGTCCGTACGTGGTCTCTGAGGGCCAGGAGCTCCTTGCACCGAATGCACACATACGCCACCCACCCACAGGGCAGGTAATCATACATGCTGGATAAACTGGATAGCCCCCACTCTGCAACTGGGCTTCTGCCTGCATTGTGTCCTAGTTAATGAAAGGGTTGTTTGAAGCAAGAAGTTTGGAATGTAGTTTGGTTTATAGGTTTTAAGGGGATGAAGGGAAACAGATAGAACCGGCAAGGGACCCTCGCTCCCTTCCCACTCCCCTTCTAAACTCCCTTGCGAAACTCCCTGTTAGCAGCCCCTGTTTGCAAAAGCTGAGATTCCACCACCTTCCTAGGTAACCCATTCCAGTGCTTCACCACCCTCCTAGTGAAAAAGTTTTTCCTAATATCCAACCTAAGCCTCCCCCACTGCAACTTGAGTCCATTACTCCTTGTTCTGTCATCTGGTATCACTGAGAACAGTCTAGATCCATCCTCTTTGGAACCCCCTTTCAGGTATTTGAAAGCAGCTATCAAATCCCCCCTCGTTCTTCTCTTCTGCAAACTAAATAATCCCAGTTCCCTCAGCCTCTCCTCATAAGTCATGTGCTCCAGACCCCTAATCATTTTTATTGCCCTCCGCTGGACTCTTTCCAATTTTTCCACATCCTTCTTGTAGTGTGGGGCCCAAAACTGGACACATTACTCCAGGTGAGGCCTCACCAATGTCAAATAGAGGGGGATGAACACGTCCCTCAATATGCTGGCAATGCCCCTACTTATACAGCCCAAAATGCCATTAGTCTTCTTGGCAACAAGGGCACACGGTCGACTCATATCCAGCTTCTCGTCCACCGTAACCCCTAGGTCCTTTTCTGCAGAACTGCTGCCTAGCCACTTAAGTCTGCCATATAAAAGATGGAAAACAATTGTAAGAACAGTAGGACAATGGGATAAAATGCCCAGAGAAGTCGTGGAAGCTCCTTCACTGGAGGTTTTCAAAAGGAGGCTGGATAGCCATCTGTCTTGGATGCTTTAGACAAAACCAATCCTGCATCGTGGCTGGGGTTAGACTAGATGATCCTTGCAGTCCGTTCTAACCCTAAGGTTCTATGATTCTATGTAGAAGTACCCTGAGTGTCACAAAGGAAGTACAGGAGTGTAGAGAATCTATGTATTACTTTAGTTCAGGATCTACAGTATATTTTGCATATTGAAAGACTTGCATTATTTTGAAAGAAAAAAATATGTTTATGTTTTTCTGACAAGCTTAAGAAACAGAACATTAGGTTTACTTTGCATTTTGAGTTTAGTGTTAATCAGACTGAGTACAAATTACTGGTAGATTGTGGGTATCACTATAATACCTTAAACAAACTCAATGTTTAAACCTTTGTCAATAAGCATTTTGTGGTAATGGGTGGTTGGGAGAAAAACATGCGTAAAGAGGAGTCAGTGGGGTGTGGGCTCGTTCTCCAGTTTTGTGAGATCACAGGGCCTTTTCTTTCTGTAGTTCTGAAATGCAAGACTCTGAGTAGTTAGTAGATCTGGGAAATGATTCGAGAGTGGTGTGTAGGAAAGGAGATGAAAGAGAAAAGTGGCAGTTGATGATTGGGAAAGTCTGCCGGGACAGCTCCCTTAATGAAGTAAGGTAACACCTGTTCCCCAAATTTGTAATTGAAATCACACTTTTCTTTTACAGACCAACTCCAGACCGAACTTCGTAAGTTCTCTTTGATTTCTCACCTGCCATTATCCTTCAGAATAATGTTATAAATCAAAGCAGATAATTCTTCTGTTGATTTTATCTTTGACTGTATGTAGGAGGCTGGCAGAAATTTCCTATGGGATTAATATTTTCATAGTGTATTTTTTTTCATTATATGGTGTGTGTTAGTAATTCGGGAAATCATTTTGAGTTGATAAAATTATATCTATTTTAAGTGTTGCACTCTATTATGTCAGATTCTGAGCCACATTGAATCTTCTTCATGCTGCACTAACTGCACAAATGTCCCCAAAATCAATGGATCTGAGCTCTAGGAGTTTCATTATTCCTCCTCCCCACCCACAAAGTTTCACTGAGTGTTCTTTAGCCACAGCTCTGGACCGCCATTACAATCTTGAGCCCAGTGATTAGGGCACTCAGGTGAGAAGTGGGAAACCCAGGTTCAAATCTCTGATCTACTACAGATATAGGGTAAGAACTGGGTTGCCCACATCCTGGGTGAGTGCAGTAACCAGTGGCCCTGGTTAGAGGTGGCTTTTCTGTGTATGGAGGATCTTGAGCTGAGAAGAGCAGTTACATCCTTTGTCCATTTTTGAAGAAAAGAACAATTCTGTTCCAAGTAACCCTATGACCATCTCTGCTAATGTCCATAGGAGCTATTTGTGCTTATCTGAGGCTGAGTGTAGCCTATTTGTGAATGCTGAAACATTGATTTGTTTGTCAAAAACACTGAGGGAAAAATATGGTAGCTATGGGATTGCCCATTGGTTTCACCCAAATAAAATAAAATGAAATAAACAAAAGTATAAATAAACAGAAAGAAAAAAAATAAGAGAAAACCTCTTCAACTGAAAAAAAGGTAATTTATTTCTTGGAATTTGTATTATCCCTCCCTCCTCTCTTAGCTCAGAAATGTCATTTACTGCCTAGGGATCACTTCTTCTTTTTTTGGTTATAGTTACCATTTGTTGGGCATCTCCCACTTCAGAGAGCTTTCCCCTGATTTTCAGAAGAGTGAGCTCCCACAACTCCAAATTAAGTCAACCAGAGACACAGGTTGTCTGGACACAGGAGGTCTCAAATTACACACTAACAGTCCTTGTACACTATTGAAAATTTACTTTGAGATGTGCAACAGCAAAAGGGAGCTCATCTTAGATGCTGAACAGGTCTTTCCATTTTACTTAGTTTAAATAATTGTTATTTTTTGCTACATGTTTTTTTTTTTACTTTTTCTCACATTTCAAAGTTTCTTTCATCATTCCCCTTTAATCTTGCTATCGATGTGTCATGTTCTCTTTCCCAGTCTCTGTTTTAGTCATCTCATTTCTCAGCCTATGAAATCATATAACAATGAATGCCATATAAAAATGTAGATAGAATCTGTTCTCAAGGCTATCTTTTCATTTTTAAGATATTATATACATAGATCTAGCTCCCTCCCATCTCAGGTCACATTATTGGTGTACTTTGTTCTGTGTAATCCCTCAAACAGTTGAGTTATCATTGGATTTCATAGTGCTGGAGAGCAAGTTAAATTTGCGTTTTCAGCTTCTCACCCCTCATTTTTAACTGCTTAGTGACCATATTCACACTCTAAAGAAATGTGGTGGTAATCACTATCAGCTGAAATTTGTAACATGCCCGATTTGACTCTAATGTTTTATATCTCCAGAAGATAATGGGAAAATGAGGATTGGTTTGTGAACAGTTTCACTCACACAAAAAGCAGGCTGTGTGAAATTAAGAACCATCAATGTATTCATCTCACTGACCTCAAAAAAATTGTCCTTGATTTGGATGGCTATCTCTTTCTTTAAATTTGAAAAAGAAAAATCCCACACAGCCGAAGACGGGGATTCATGTATCTTGTAAATTTTCTTGCTCAAGCTAGTGAGCTAAAAAGAGCATTGTGAACATAGTGGCAGATGCAGAAGTTCAGGCTAACCACCCACGTAAAATGCCTCCCATCCCGCTGGGTACATACTTGGGCAGATAGCTCAAGACATCGCCACTGTCCGATGTTGCCTCACTACTATTCTTATGCAGAAACTGAAGCAGAGTTGTTGCATCCACCCAAGCTGGAAATCACATCTCCCAGCTGCTATGGAGACCTACAGTGAATGTCACATAGGAAGTACAGGAGTGCAGGGAATCTGTCCATTCCTTTACATTTGGATGCTACAGCACAAATAGCATATCGAGAGACTTGTATTATTTTGAAATAAATTTTATTTTTATGTTATTTCAGAGAAGTTTGAGAAAGAAAACTGTAGGTTTATTTTTATTTTTGAGTTTAATAGATATCAGACTGAGCACAAATTATTAATATTTGTTGGTACCACAATAGTTCCTTCAAGACACTGAGGGTTCAAGCTGTAGTTGATAAGGTGAGTGGTAATGGGTGGCTGGGAGATGAGAATTGGGGTGTGGGGTAAGTCTTCAGTTATGTGCAAGAAAAGGGCGTTTGTTTTGGTTAGTTATGGAATGCAAGATTCTGAATTGTTACTAGATCTGGGTGATGGATCAGGTGTGGGTGTAGGAAAGAGAAAACTGGTAGCTAATGATTTGCTGTTCACCAATTTCTAATGGAAATCACACTATTCTTTTACAGACCAACTCCGGACCAAACTTCGTAAGTTCGCTTTGATTTCTCACCTGCTACTATCCTTCAGAATAATATTAATAAATCAAAGCAGATAATTTTTTCATAACATTGCCTTTGCTCAATCCAAGCAGGTTTTTTTAATCCCATAACAGAACTGTGATGACTTTCTCTCATAAAAAAAATTGATTCATCATGCTAGAATATTCTTATTTATTTTCTCTCTGGTCTAAAATTGAAAGAGTGATTTTCAGAATAACTGTACTATATAGACATACAATAATGCCGTGCCTCCACTTTTGTTGATTTTGTCTTAAAGTGTATGTAGAAGGCTAGCAGAAATTTTCTATGGGGTTAATATTTTCATAGGTTGTTTTTTTCATGATACGGTCTGTGTTAGTAATTGGGGAAATCACATTGAGTTCATAAAATTATATCTATTTTAAGAGTAGCACTCTGTTGTGGAATAGTAGCTCTTTGAATAAAAAAAATGCTTTCTGTCAGATTCTGAGCCACATTGCAACTTTTTCATGCTTCTCTAACTACATGAATGTCCCCCCAAATCAATGGATCTGAACTCTAGGGGTTTCCCCTAGCACTAGGGAATCTTTGTTTGGTGTACAGGCACTATACATGCTCCTATATCACCTCCTCCTGGCCCAGTGCAAGGTGTTTGTCCAGAAAAAGGAGGGCATGGCTCCACATTCATACAATCTGTCTTCTGTACTACTCCAGGGATCTGTTGGTAACCAAAACAGTTTAGAAGGTCCTTCAAGCTGTTGTATTGGTCACAGCTGGAACATCCCACTGCAGAGAAAGCTGAGAATTGGAGGATAGGATGCAAACAGAACCTTTCATTACTCCTCCTCCCCACCCACAAAGTTTTACAGAGTGTTCTTTAGCCGCAGCTCCGGACCGCCATTGCAACCTTGAGCCTAGTGATTAGGGCACTCAGGTGAGAGGTAGGAAACCTAGGTTCAAATCTCTGATCCACCACAGGCATACAGTGAGAAGTGGGTTGCCCATATCCTGAGTGAGTGCTGTAACCAGTGGCCCTGGTTAGAGGTGGCTTTTCTGTGTATGTAGGAGGATCTAGAACTGAGAAGAGCAATTACATCCTTTGTCCATTTTTGAAGAAAAGAACAATTCTGTTCCAAGTAACCCTATAAACAGCTCCACTAATTTCCATAGGAGCTATTTGTGCTTATCTGAGGCTGAGTGTAGCCTATTTGTGAATGCTGAAACATTAATTTGTTTGTCAGAAACACTGAGGGGAAAATATGGTAGGTATGGGATTCCCCATTGGCTTCACCCAAATAAAATAAAATGAAATAAACAAAAGTATAAATAAATGGAAAAAACAAAATAAGAGAAAACCTCTACAACTGAAAAAAAGATAATTTATTTCTTGGAATTTGTATTATCCCTCCCTCCTCTCTTAGCTCAGAAATGTCGTTTACTGCCTAGGGATCACTTCTTCTTTTTTTGGTTATAGTTACCATTTGTTGGGCATCTCCCACTTCAGAGAGCTTTCCCCTGATTTTCAGAAGAGTGAGCTCCCACAACTCCAAATTAAGTCAACCAGAGAAACAGGTTGTCTGGACACAGGAGGTCTCAAATTACACACTAACAGTCCTTGTACACTATTGAAAATTTACTTTGAGATATGCAACAGCAAAAGGGAGCTCATCTTAGACTCTGAAAATGTCTTTCCATCTTACTTTGTTTAAATAATTGTTACTTTTTCTACTTTTTTTTTTTTTTTACTTTTTCTCACATTCCAAAGTTTCTTTCATCATTTCCCTTTAATCTTGCTATCTATATGCCAGGTTATCTTTCCCTATCTCTGTTTTAGTCATCTCATTTTTCAGCCTATGAGATCATATAACAATGAATGCCATATAAAAATGTAGCTAGAATCTGTCTGAATGTCCCATAGGAAGTACAGGAGTGGAGGGAATCAGTCCATTACTTTACATTTGGATGCTACAGCACAAATAGCATATTGAGAGACTTGTATTATTTTGAAATAAATTTTATTTTTATGTTATTTCAGAGAAGTTTGAGAAAGAAAACTGTAGGTTTATTTTCATTTTTTAGTTTAATAGAAATCAGACTTAACACCATTTACTTGTATTTGTTGGTACCACAGTAGTTTCTTCAAGACACTGAGGTTTTAAGCTGTAGCCGATAAGGTGTGTGGTAATGGGTGGCTGGGAGATGGGAATTGGTAAAAAGGAGTCATTGGGTGAGTCTGCAGTTATGTGCGAGCACAGGGCCTTTTTTTGGTTAGTTATGGAATGCAAGATTCTGAATTGTTACTAGATCTGGGTGATGGATCAGGTGTGGTGAGTAGGAAAGAGAAAACTGGCAGCTGATGATTGGTTGTTCACCAATTTCTAATGGAAATTGTACTGTTCTTTTGCAGACCAACTCCAGAATGAACTTGGTAAGTTCTCCTTGATTTCTCAACTGCTACTATCCTTCAGAAGAATGTTCTTAAATGAAAACAGATTTTTTTTCATTTCATTGCCTTTGCTCAATTCAAGGAAGGTGAATTACTCTGCAGGTTTCTTTTAAACCCCATAAGGGAACTGTGATGAGTTTCTCTCATGCCACATTGATTTATTGCCCTAGAATAATTGTATTTATTTCCTCTGTGGTCTAAAATTGAAGGACGGATTATCCAGAATCACAGGAAATTATGGACATTCCATAATGCTATGCCTCCTGTTCTGTTAATTTTATCATTGAGTGTATCTAGGCGGCTAGCAGAAATTTTCTATCGGATTATTTTTTTCATGATAGGATATGGTGTGTGTTAGTCATTGGGGAAATCATTTTGAGTTGATAAAATTATATCTATTTTAAAGGTTGCACGCTACTGTGGAATAGTAGAGTTTTTTTAATTAAAAAAAAAATGTCAGATTCTCATCCACATTGTAGCTTCTTCATGCTGCTCTAACTGCACAAATGTCCACAAAGATCAATGGAACTGAGCTCTAGTGATTTCCCGTTGCACTAGGGAATCTTTGTATGGTTACAAGCACTATACATCCTCCTATATCAGCTACTTCTGGCCTAGTGCAAGGTGTTTGGCCAGGAAAAAGGGGGCATGTCTTGGCATCAATACTGCCTGCCTTCTATATTTGCCATGGAGTTTTCTGGTAATGATAAGAGTTTAGAGAATCCTTTAAGATGGTGTATTCTCCACAGTGGGAATATCCCACTGAGGAGCCAGCTCATAATTGAAGGGTAGGATGGAAACAGAACCCTTCATTACTCCTCTTCCCATCCCCACCGCAAGTGTCACTGAGTGTTCTTTAGCCACTGCTCTGTGTTGTGTAGTTGGTTGTTGTGGTAATAGAATCTTGTTCTTGCTATGGCAACTAAGTTAGATTATTAGGGGATAGCCCAGCCAGTTTTGGCTGGTTCTTGTTTAGTTCAGTGGGTGGCAATAAATGGCTGGTTCTAAGGTGTAAAGCTCTCTGTGTCTCCAGTGATTTCTTTGTAAAACTGCTACCCCCAGGATATAACACTCTGGACCTCCCTTATAACCTTCAGCCCAGTGATTAGGATTTGGAGGTGGGAAAGTCAAGTTCTAATCCCTACTATACCTCAGGCAGAGGGTGAGAACTAGGTCTCCCCCATTCTGGGTGAGTGCTGTAACCACTGGGCTAAAGGTTAAAAGGGAGGTTGTCCACCTCCCCAGCCATTTTGTGTGAAGATAAGCACACACTGCTGCTTTTCTTGTGAGATACATCTTAGGCACCTCCCTCCAGCCCAGACTGAGGTGCCGAACTCCCTGAGGGGGCAGGGCTTAGCATATCCCATTCACTAAATTAAATGGCACCCTGCTAAGTGCACTGGCTTTTGTGGAGCCCATTGTTAAGTGCCTATCTCTTCACCATGTCAGCTAGCATCATTTTGGGAGACTTGTGGAGAATGTGAGAAACAATTATCACATTTAATCAGATCTACCTTTATTAAAGTCTTTTCATATAGAAAACCACAACTAATATAACTGTTGCATAAATGGTAATGGCTAGAAAAAACAAAGTGTCCAGCACCAGTATTTCCAGTTCTTTCATATTCACATGGAATCCTGAAGAAGTGCAGTGGTGTCCGGCTGCTGTTGAAGGTCAGGAAATGAAGACCTCCAGGAAATGATGATCTCCAGCCATCTGCCAGGTCCTATTCATAATAAGTTATGCATATAGGGTTGAACCTCACATGTCCATCTTTAGGAGTGTCACTCTGATATTCTCGGGGGGACTCTTCATCTGATAGGCCACATGGATATTTCTTCTTTTAACTTGTTAACGTTTATGTCACTTGATCACCATAGTAACATGTGGATACCTTAAGGATGTCTCTAACATTACACCCTAGATACTAGCAGTTAGTTTGTGGTTTCCTCAGACATTATTATCCAAACTCAGCAGTTATTTAAAAAAAATCAGCATAGAAATACAGACACACGCTCAACAGATTTATTATTAACTTACTTGTGCTCATATTTTTATAATATGACTTATACTAAGTCCTAAGGCCTAATTTGGCTAAACTAAATATTTTACAGGCCTAAGCCTGTAGGTTTCTTGCATTTCAGCTTTAAACCTTGCAATATTGGTTAACCCATTACTATCATATAATAGATTAATTTATTAATTACAAGCTAAACCATGCAGTGAATAGGGCGGCTGGCACCTAACTGAGGCCTTGTAAATTCCATTGCATGGCTAGGAGCCTAAGAGTGATATGTTGCTGTAAGGGGACACTAAAACTTGGTGGGTTTGTTTGGCTGGCCTCTCCCCATGGCAGGAGAGAGGAGAGGGGCCAAGGAGGAGTCAGGACCCTGGGATTGAGAGGACCTCTGGCCAATCAGAGAGCTCTGGAACAGGGCCATTCTGAAGTATCCCACAGCCCAAGTCAATCTGATTGACCAGGCAGCCGGGCCAATCAGGGAGCCCAGCTCAGGTCCCAGCCTCTGTGCATGCTGGGGAAGGAGACAGTGAGAGCAGCCGCAGGGGAGAGGAGCTAGGGGGAAGGCGAGGGAGAAAAGAGCCACATGAAAGAGTTGGGAGTGGCCGAGTGAGCTGGTGGGGGTCAGCGCTGAGAGAAGAAAACCTCCATGACACAGTGACAGACCCAGCCCTGTGTAGGTCAGTGAACCCAGCACCAGAGACAGGACTGCAGGCATGGGTCAAGGGGTGGAGATGGAGTCCGGAAGAGGGGTGGTGAGGGGGGCAGGGCCAGGGTCAATGAAGATGGTGGGTCAAGGGGCAGTGTGGGCAGGGCGAGTGGCAGTGAGGGGTCAGGGAGGGATGGGGTAAAGCGTAGTGGGGAGGATGGGGCAAGGGGGCTGGCTAAGGGGTGGTGAAGAGATGAGGCCAGGGTTGCTGAGGGAGTGGGGCTGGTGAGCAGGGTGAGGGACAGTGAGCAAGGCAGCATGAAGGGCGATGAGGGGGCAGAGCCAGGGGCGGTGAGTGGGTGGGGCAAGGGGTGGTGATTGGTTGGGGCTGGTGAATGGGGTTGGGGTCAGTCAGGAGGGAGGGGCCAGGGGCTGTGAAGGGGCCAGGGGCTGTGAAGGGGCAGGGCCCCACCATGACACGGGGACAAACCTAGCCAGGCTGAGCCCCATGGAGGGGAGAGAAACCACCACCAGAGACAAGGGTTGCAAGGAGAGACTGGGGGATCATGGCTCGCTGTGAAGGAGCAGAGACAGGCACAGAGACTCAGCAAGGGGAAGTGTGGGGTAGATTGGAGGGCCCGAGGTGTGGGCTCCCAGAAATCCCCTCTACTGCCTTGAAACCCACCATGACTGGCCCAGCTTGCGGTGTTCCCAGAAGCCCCTGAGCCAGGAAGAGGTGCGAGTCCTGTGGGGTGACTGCAATCAAATCTGCAGAGGATTGTCAGATCTGGTCCCAAGGCAAGGCCCTACATGAGCTAAGCATGGACCAAACAAAGATGCTCCACCTCACAGCAGACTGGGGAGTCCGCAGATCAGAGGAAGATGGGGTTCCCCCCCACTCATTTCTCTCCTTTTCAGTTTACCCTTGGCTACAGGGGAGTATGGAGAGACATTGCTGTGGTAATTTGTGTAACACCATAACCAAGTGAGTGGGGCATTAACCCCATCACACACCCCTTCTGGGACTATCAAACCAAGGAGCCAAGTTTCATCACCACCCAGAAGAAACTGTTACTGTTTAACGTGTGTTGGCTTGTGTGTGTGCGTAGAATCATAGAAGATTAGGATTGGAAGAGACCTCAGAAGGTCATCTAGTTCAACCCACTGCTCAAAGCAGGACCAACCCCAACTAAATCATCCCAGCCAGGGCTTTGTCAAGCTGGGCCTTAAAATCCTCTAAGAATAGAGATTCCACTACCTCCCTAGGTAACCCATTCCAGTGCTTCACCACCATCCTAGTGAAATAGTTTTTCCTAATATCCGACCTAGAACTCCCCCACTGCAACTTGAGACCATTGCTCCTTGTTCTGTGATCTGCCACTCCAGAGACCAGCCTAGCTACATCTTCTTTGGAACCCACCTTCAGGTAGTTGAAAGCAGCTATCAAATCCCCCCTCATTCTTCTCTTCTGCAGACTAAACAATCCCAGTTCCCTCAGCCTCTCCTCATAAGTCATGTGCTCCAGCCCCCTAATCATTTTTGTTGCCCTCCGCTGGACTCTTTCCAATTTTTCCACATCCTTCTTGTACTGTGGGGCCCAAAACTGGACACAGTACTCCAGGTGAGGCCTCACCAATGTCGAATAGAGGGGAACGATCACGTCCCTCGATCTGCTGGCAATGCCCCTACTTATACAGCCCAAAATGCCGTTAGCCTTCTTGGCAACAAGGGCACACTGTCGACTCATATCCAGCTTCTCGTCCACCGTAACCCCTAGGTCCTTTTCTGCAGAACTGCTGCCTAGCCACTCGGTCCCTAGTCTGTAACAGTGCATGGGATTCTTCCGTCCTAAGTGCAGGACTCTGCACTTGTCCTTGTTGAACCTCATCAGGTTTCTTTTGGCCCAATCCTCTAATTTGTCTAGGTCCCTCTGTATCCTATCCCTACCCTCCAGCGTATCTACCACTCCTCCCAGTTTAGTGTCATCTGCAAATTTGCTGAGAGTGCAGTCCACGCCATCCTCCAGATCATTAATGAAGATATTGAACAAAACCGGCCCCAAGACCAACCCTTGGGGCACTCCACTTGAAACCGGCTGCCAACTAGACATGGAACCGTTGATCACTACCCGTTGAGCTCGACAATCTAGCCATACTTTTTTAACTTGCTGGCAAGAATACTGTGGGAGACTGTATCAAAAGCTTTGCTGAAGTCAAGATACATCACCTTCACTGCTTTCCCCATATCCACAGAGCCAGTTATCTCATCATAGAAGGCAATCAGGTTGGTCAGGCATGACTTGCCCTTGGTGAATACATGTTAACTGTTCCTGATCACCTTCCTCTCCTCCAAGTGCTTCAAAATGGATTCCTTGAAGACCTGCTCCATGATTTTTCCAGGGACTGAGGTGAGGCTGTAGTTCCCTGGATTCTCCTCTTCCCTTTTTTTAAAGATGGGCACTATATTTGTGTTTTTCCAATCGTCCTGGACCTCCCCCTATCACCACAAGTTTTCAGAGATAATGGCCAATGGCTCTGCAATCACATCCGCCAACTCCCTCAGCACCCTCAGATGCATTGCATCTGGCCCCATGGACTTGTGCATGTCCAGCTTTTCTAAATAGTCCTTAACCTGTTCTTTCACCGCTGAGGGCTGCTCACCTTCTCCCCATACTGTGTTGTCCGGTGCAGCAGTCTGGGAGCTGACCTTGTCTGTGAAGACCGAGGCAAAAAAAAAACATTGAGTACTTCAGCTTTTTCCACATCACTTGTCACTAGGTTGCCTCCCCCATTCAGTAAGGGTCCCACACTTTCCCTGACCTTCTTCTTGTTGCTAACATACCTGTAGAAACTCTTCTTGTTACCCTTCCCATCCCTTGCTACCTGCAACTCTATTTGTGCTTTGGCCTTCCTGATTACACCCCTGTATGCTCGAGCAATATTTTTATACTCCTCCCTAGTCATCTGTCCAAGTTTCCACTTCTTGTAAGCTTCCTTTTGTGTTTAAGCTCACCAAAGATTTCTCTTTTAAGCCTAGTGCTCACCTGTCTTATTTGCTATTCTTTCTGCACATTGGGATGGTTTGTTCCTGCAACTCCGATAAAGGCTTCTTTAAAATAGAGAGTGAATAGTTCAGTATGTTTCCCACCAGGTGTAGGCAATGGTGTGACAATTGCTATTGTGTATTTTAAAACCTTTCAGCTGCTTAATATATTTTTGAAATCAGTTAACAAGTTTTCTCCCATTTTCAGGTTGTTCCTGAGAGAGTTAAATCTGTTCTATTTGAGTTGGTATTTTGTATGTGCCCTCTTTAACAGCTTAGATGTAGATAAAGCTCCTACCCCAGTTAAGAGAATGTTACTTATTGGGAATCTATCTAGTAGCAGGGTGGGAGCACTCCAGCTCTTAGACAAATCTGACGTGGGTAAAAGGAGCAACTGGAGGGGAGGTACTATGATGAGAGGGAGAGGCGATTTGGAAGCTACTTCATTATAGCCTCCATTGGTCAGGCTCCATCACGGGGTCTCCCAAGCTGCTGAGAGATCCCTGAAAAGGGAGGGTAATTGGTGATTGGGTTGCAGCCTTAAACCCAATCCCAGTGTGTCCTAAGGATCCAGTAGTCAAGACCCTGCTCGTGTAGCCTCACTAGGTAGATTAGGGGAAAGGAAGTCTCTTTGTGGACCTGGGCCCTAGTCCCCATCTCATTTGGTGTATATTGCCGCACCCAAACCAACAAATTAAATAATAATAGCAGTGTCCAAATTGTTGTTAGAGAGAATCTGGTGGTCTGAAACAGTGTGTGTGTGAGGGGTGGAGGGACTGTGAGGGAGTTTGGTTTATGTAAGAAAAAGTTGAAAACATACCAGCACCCAAAAAAAGGCAGGTTACATGATGAGATGATGCACTGGCTTCTCTGCAAGACAGACAGTCAAGTTTTTAGGCAGACCACAACCCTTGCTCAGGTTTCTAATAATTGGAATTCAGTAAAGCCCACATGTAGGTATGGTGTACTACGTCTATCTGTGTGTATATTCTGGGAACATTTTCTGTGTGTATTTTAATTTCTACTGCCAGAGGCAGGAAAATCTTTAGTATGGGCCTCTTTTAATTCAATGTCTGTTATTTCTTATTCTGATTTCAGAATGGAGAAAGGCTCGTAATGAGACAGGTAACAGTATACACATTTCTTCCAGTATTAAGAAATCATTGTGTTAATGCATTAACCAAACTAGAAACATATAATAAAATATTGTTATGCTGAGAACAAATCCTGAGATCCATACTCAGTTTATACACAGTCTTTACTTAGGCAAAACTCCTATTTATATCAGGACCTGATTCTGACCTTGTACTAATTTCACACCAGTGTAACTTCATGGATCTATGTGAAGTCACTCCTAATTTGCACAGATGTGAGATCAGAATTAACCCTCACTGAGAGATGTGGGTAAGGACTGAGGAAATCCTAAATCAGGGCCTCAGGATTTGGAGCAGGGTAAAAGCACAGATGAGGTGGTGATGGTGACTCCATTAATCATACTAAAATGAATAATGCTGACAGGGGTTATGAAGGTGGGTAGTTGTGACCAGGAGTGAAATATGTGGGATTGTGATGGCATTGATACTGATGAAGACAGTGGTGAAAAGTTAGTAGTAGTGTTGACTTATAATTGATGGTGATGTTGGAAAAAAATAATATGATACTGAATGATGTTCATTAAGGGGATGATGAAAGACAGGTACAATCATGGTGATTTATGGCAGATATGGATATTTGAATGTGACAGTAATTTGCATTTTATTGCAATTTTCTTCTGATCATCTCAAAGCTCTTTCCAGCCTGATCTATCCCTCATTGAGGTTAGAAGTATACACAGTTTACAGAAAATAATTAAATTATCCGAATAAGCTCATTGAATGGGTCAGTGACACAGAGGGGAATAGAATTTATGAGTCCTAATTCTCAATACCCACCTCCAGCTAACCGACAAATTATTTTCATTACTAAAATAGTCCATTATAACACTGAGAGTACAACTGTGAATGCAATGGGGAAGTATAGTGATCCAATGTAACAGGCGCAGTAATTTTTTTCTCTATAGTCTGATTGTCTGTTCAAAGATTAATGTTTCTTTTCTCCCAAGGTCCCAGTTCAGCAGGGTATTTAAGCAAGTACTAAACTTTAAGCACATATAAGGGTTTCACCTCATCTGAGCACATCTACTGGATCAGGCCCCAAAGACAGACTAGGCAGGGCTGCACCTAGTTTATGAATCCTGCTAGGGCTTGGGCATGTGTTAAGTGCCAAGCTGCTGGGCAATGTCAGGACTCAGGTGGCTGAGTGCAGGCCCAGCTGCCAAAGTTTAGGCACCTTGGGCACTTTAATGGTGGACACTTAGTTGCTAAAGGAATTTATGTGCCTGCAAGATTAGGCAGAAGCTGAATAAGGGTTTTGTGAATTCCAGTGTTGCTAAATGTTGGATGAATTTGGCTATATCCCCCTTGAGAATGCCACCAAATAGTTCAGAATCACTTTCAGTTTTGTGTGAAATTCAGACAACTCTCATATATCTGAAGAATTTCAATACAACAAAAACATTGTCAAGCAGGCTTCAATTAGACAAAACTCCCACCTGAGAAGGGCCCACCCTGTAAACTTCCCTTATCCCAGCTTAGACTGACATTAGACCAGTGCTTTTGACAACCCAATCTCTCTTTTCAGATGACATAACACTTGATGCCAGAACAGCCCACCCCAACCTCTCCATTGCTGGGGATAAGAAGAGTTTGAAACATGAAGCCCAACCTCAAAAAGATCCAGCAAATCCAGAGAGGTTTGATTCGACTGTCTGTGTGTTGGGTTTTGAAGGATTCTCTTCTGGAAAGCACTACTGGGAGGTGGACATTGAGAAGATCAGTGACTGGGACCTGGGAGTGGCCAGAAAATCCACAAAGAGAAAAGGAAAACTTTCCTTATCACCTAAAGAGGGATTCTGGGCTCTGGGTCTGAGTGGCAGAGATTATTGGGCAAAAACAGATCCATGGACCCAGGTCACGGTGCAGAAAAAGCCCCAGAAAATTGGAGTTTACCTTAGTTACCAAGAGGGGCAGGTGACCTTTTTCAATGTAACTGACATGTCTGTGTTGTTCACATTTAATGATTGTTCATTCTCAGGAGAGGTTTATCCATTCTTTAAAAATTCCCACAAAGAAACAACAATGAGAGTTTGTTCAATTAAAGAAAAGGAATCAATTTAAAATGCCGTGATGTTCCGTTTTGTTGACCAAACTCAGCCAAAGCCCTGTGCTGCTTCATGGAACTGTTGACCAAACTGAATCAAAGTAACAGAATGCTTTGCAGTTAGAAGAAAGATGATCTGGAATAACATTCCCTGTGAAATTATATTTTAAAATATTGCTAATGCTGCAGGGGTGGCGCCCCAAATAAGGAATGGAACTGTACTGGAATCTCACAAACAGAGCTACTAATGATGAAAGTAATTTTTTTCATTGCTAACTTCCAGTTTATCTGGATTAGGTGTATTAGCAGCTAAGAGTAAGCAAATAATATCCTATACTAATGTTTCTCTGCTAAACTGAATAACCAATATTTGAGTCAGGTATAAATACAGATGGGGGATGCACCCGATCTTGAGAAAGTTTGACCAGTTGCACTACTGTCTTTAGGATGGGTTGGTAATTAATTGACTTTTCCTTTCTGTATTATGTTGTACTAATTTTTGATTAATAAAAGTTGATTGAGCCTAGTTATTTGACATCTCATTATTAGTTTATGTCAAACCCATAACAATTTGCACTGATGTTTCTTTGTTAAATAAAAGATTAGCTCTGTATTCAGTGCTGCTGGAACAATTTTTATAGTGGGGGTGCTGAGAGCCATTGAACCAAACTGTAAACCCTGTATATGATGGAATCTACTTCAAGCCAGGGGATGCAGCAGAACCCCCTGCATCCCCACACCCCTAGTTCCAGCACCTATGCTGTGTATTGTTTGTGATGCCAAAATTAGTGTTCAGCCTCTTGGCAATTACCGATATCTGTAATCTGTGTAACCTTTTAAGAACATGATATTTCTGACACAGAATATGAGGATTTTACTGAGGAAAACACAATAACACTGGAATGGGTTACCTAGGGAGGTGGTGGAATCTCCTTCCTCAGAGGTTTTTAAGGTCAGGCTTGACAAAGCCCTGGCTGTGATGATTTAGTTGGGATTAGGTCCTGCTTTGAGCAGGGAGTTGGACTAGATGACCTCCTGAGGACCCTTCCAACCCTGATATTCTATGATTCTATGAACACCAAGCTTATTACTAAATTTCAGATTAATGTCTGACTAATAACTATAATCTGGGTCTATAGTCACCTGAATAAATCTATTTGCATATGTCCCTCCCCCTGTCAGCAGGGATCACAGGAGCTCAGCTCCTGCCACCACTGGCCAGTAGCCTTTAAAGACATTTTCACACTTCACAGTTCAGAGGAGGTGGGTAGCCATCCTCTTGTTATTCTGATACAGAGGATGTTCCACCTATGGATGCAACTATACCACATCCTTCTTTCCATAGCATCTGTTGATAGATGTTTGGCTGTGTGTGTGTGTGTGTTCACTCTGTATGCTGCCCCAGCTCTGCGCAGATAGCAGAGACAGCAGACTTTGATTGAACTCCCCAATAAATCCACAGACTCGGTTTTCAGCTAAGGAACTTGGTCATGTTTATTGCCGATGAAGAACAGTGCTAATGCCCCGGCTCAATGGTTACAGGTACACTAACACATATATGCTTGTGACAATGGACCAGCTCAGTTAGTGGCAGGATTTTCCACTATCCCCTCGGTCAGATCCTGACATCCCTCTGTGATACCTCTTTATACCCTACACAAACAAGTTATGCATTGCTCCCTTTCTTATCTAGGTGCCACCCTCTGACATATCTATGTGCCACCCATTACCTTGTACATGTTGGTTCGATCAAAACATCTCCATCCATCATGCTGTCATCCTGACCTTATCTTTAAGATGGGTCAATGTGTTCCTGTTGTTTTTGGGGAATGTGCTGGTATCAGGGTGTTCTGGTACCACCCTCCTGGAATGTGTTTGCGTGCATGGCTGTGCTAGCACCTCTTAAGAATGTGTGTTTCTGTAATATCAGCCCTATTCTTGCCAGATTCTGTGAGCAGGCCTGACTTTTCTTTATATCAGCAAAGCTTTGATCACTACATTAGTTCAGGCCTCAGGCCTCATACCAGGCCTCTGATACATGGGCTTATGTTTCAGGCCCTCTTCCTACTACAGCATGTAGTGTACATACACAGGTAGTCTCCCAACGATAGCTATAAATAACAGCCTAGATAGTGAGAGACAGCTTAGGCAAGTGGAGTAAAGACACAAATGAAAGGTGCCAGTATATACCCGAGTACATACACTACACCGCTCTTTACTTGCCCAAGCTGTGCTGGAACCTTTCACTGACACATGTAGCTACACACCACAGTGTGGATGTGCTGAGTTTTTCACTGCCAACTGTAACTACATGTCTGCTATATGGCACCGCCAGTGGCATGTGGTGTAACAAATATGTGACTATCTCTATGTGATCTGCAGGGCAAAGGTTGAGATACTCATAGTTATGTACAGCCCTCCAGATGGAAAAATACTATCAACCCGAGAGGAACTCATAGAACTGCTCCCCAAAACGACACTGGAATTCCCCATATTCCTTGTCCTCAGACACATCTACCTTCATTTACACAATACAGATGGTACCATAGTACTTGATCTCATTGTCCACATGGGACTCTCCAAGGCAGTCTCTGGACCGACTCTGGACCTGCAGACATACATTCAATTATATCTTCAATCTAGGACTGGAAATTTGAGTTTTCATAAGTCTATCACACTCCTGATCTGATCACCTCCTCATCCAGGCAGAGGTCAGAGCTTTCCGTCCTTCCCACCTCGGTAGCAAACATTCAAAGCTGGTCACCCCTGAAGACTCCTGAACTCTCTAAGTTTTCAACTTACCCTAAGGGTACGTCTACACTACGGGATTAGTCTGAATTTACGGAATTCGATTTTATGAAACCGATTGTATAAATTCGATTGTACGCGGCCACAGCAAGCGGATTAATTCGGCGGTGCGCGTCCATGTACAAAAACTAGCGTCGAATTCCAGAGCGTTGCACTGTGGGTAGCTATCCCATAGCTATCCCATAGTTCCCGCAGTCCCCCCCCGCCCATTGGAATTCTGGGTCGAGATCCCAATGCCTGATGGGACAAAAAATATTGTCGCGGGCGGTTCTGGGAATATCCTCCCCCTCCCTCCGTGAAAACAACAGCAGACAACCATTTCCTTGTTGAACTGAGCGGACGCCATACCTCGGCAAGGATGGATCCCGCTCAGCTCAAGTTTGCAGTCATGAACATTGTAAACACCACGCGCATTATAGTGCAGTTTATGCTCAACCAGGACCAGAAAAGCCAGGCGAGGAGGAGACGGCTACGGCAGCGCGGCGACGAGACTGATGCGGACATGGATATGGACACAGAATTGTCTCGCGCCACGGGCCCCGGCGCTTTGGAGATCATGTTGGCAATGGGGCAGCTTCTCGCTGTGGAATGCCGATTCTGGGCCCGGGAAACAAGCACTGACTGGTGGGACCGCATAGTGCTGCAGGTGTGGGACGATTCCCAGTGGCTGCGAAACTTTCGCATGCGTAAGGGCACTTTCCTGGAACTTTGTGACTTGCTTTCCCCTGCCCTGACGCGCCAGAACACCAAGATGAGAGCAGCCCTCACAGTTGAGAAGCGAGTGGCGATAGCCCTGTGGAAGCTTGCAACACCGGACAGCTACCGGTCAGTCGGTAATCAGTTCGGAGTGGGAAAATCTACCGTGGGGGCTGCTGTCATGCAAGTAGCCAAAGCAATCGTTGAGCTGCTGCTAAAAAAGGTAGTGACGCTGGGAGATGTGCAGCTCATTGTGGATGGCTTTGCTGCAATGGGATTCCCTAACTGTGGTGGGGCGATAGATGGAACCCATATCCCGATCTTGGCACCGGAGCACCAGGGCAGCCAGTACATAAACCGCAAGGGGTACTTTTCTATGGTGCTGCAAGCAATGGTGGATCACAAGGGACGTTTCACCAACATCAACGTGGGATGGCCGGGAAGGGTTCATGACGCCCGCGTCTTCAGGAACACTAGTCTGTTTAAACGGCTGCAACAAGGGATTTACTTTCCAGACCGGAAAATTACCATTGGGGATGTTGAGATGCCCATCGTTATCCTTGGGGACCCAGCCTACCCCTTAATGCCGTGGCTCATGAAGCCATACACAGGCAGCCTGGACAGTACTCAGGAGCGGTTCAACTACAGGCTGAGCAAGTGCAGGATGGTGGTAGAGTGTGCCTTTGGACGTTTAAAAGGTCGCTGGCGCTCGTTACTGACTCGCTCGGACCTCAGCCAAACCAACATCCCCATTGCTATTGCAGCTTGCTGTGTGCTCCACAATCTCTGTGAGAGCAAGGGGGAGACCTTTATGGCGGGGTGGGAGGCTGAGGCAAACCGCCTGGCCGCTGATTACGCGCAGCCAGACACCAGGGCGATTAGAAGAGCACACCAGGAAGCGGTGCGCATCAGAGAAGCTCTGAAAACAAGTTTCAGTGCTG
>QXTE01000724.1:100394-121670 GCA_003942145.1 Platysternon megacephalum
ATTAACCCCTCCTCGGAGTCCACGGTCAGGGGTGGGGTAGTGGTGGCGGCCCCCCCGAGAATTGCATGCAGCTCCTCGTAGAAGCGGCATGTCTGCGGCTCTGCCCCGGACCGTCCGTTTGCCTCCTTGGTTTTCTGATAGGCCTGTCGGAGCTCCTTCACCTTAATACGGCACTGATAGGAGTCCCGATTGTGGCCTCTCTCCATCATGCCCTTGGAGATCTTGTCAAAAATTTTTGCATTCCGTCTCTTGGAACGCAGTTCTGCGAGCACGGAATCCTCTCCCCATATAGCGATCAGATCCAGTATCTCGCGTGTGGTCCATGCTGGTGCTCGTTTGCGGTTCTCGGACTGCATGGCTACCTGTGTGGTCACCTGTGCTCACCAGCTCTGTGTGGTCACCTGTGCTCACCAGGCTGGGCAGACAGGAAATGAAATTCAAAAGTTCGCGGGGCTTTTCCTGTCCAACTGCCCAGAGCATCCGAGTTTAGATTGCTGTCCAGAGCGGTCACAATGGTTCATTGTGGGATACCTCCTGGAGGCCAATACCTTCGAATTCCGTCCACACTAACCCTAATTCAAACCGGCAATGTCGATTTCAGCGCTTCTCCCCTTGTCGGAGAGGAGTACAGAAACCGATTTTAAGAGCACTTTAAATCGAATTAAATGGCCTCGTTGTGTGGACGGGTACAAGGTTAATTCGCTATAACGCTGCTAAATTCGAACTAAAATCGTAGTGTAGACCAGGCCTAAGAGACCAAGCCCCATAATTACAAGGCCAAGGTGCTGATGACTTAACACAATCACCAGATGTCCACTCTCAAATGCCTTGGTCCCAAGCTGCCCACTCCCCCCACATCAACTGGGATGACCACAATGCTTCACAGATGAACTTCAGCAGATGAAGTGCACAGGCAGAAAGTTAGAACATCACTGGAGCAAAAAACTTTCTGAATCCCTCCACCACCAGCACAAATAACACTCACAGGAGCAGGCCTCTGCAGCAAAGCAGGTGAAATAACCCTTCAATTCCCCTTCAGTGAAGGCAGCAAGGGAACGGCTGACACCCCCTCTGTGATACCTCTTTATACCCCTATACAAACAAGTTATGCATTGCCCCCTTACTTATCTAGGTGCCACCCTCTGACAAAGCTTGGCATCCCTGTGTTCCACACTAAGACCCTGACCCTGGTCCCATGGAAGTCAGTGACCAATCTCACTCCTGGGACTTGGGCAAGTCTGACTCATTGCTTTGGAAAATCCTCCAACCCCTTTGACACCCTCATTAGGAGTGCACAGCTAGACAGTTTGCCAGTGCAAAGTGCATTTGTAGAAAATTTGACTTTGTGTATTTATTTTACTGATATGCCTTAGGCAGAAAAGGGTGAGTTCACCTTACTTTCTGAATGGTGGCTGTCAAATTGATGAATAGAGGGGACTGGAATTAATTTCAGGGTCTGAGTCCAACTTATGTGAAAAAGATTCACATACCCCCTCACACATACACACACTGCCACCGTATCTGGCTTTATAAATATATATATTTATATGTTCGCTTTACATGTAAATAGAGTCAATTTTCCACTGGCCCTCAGCCTCCTCCAGCACCTGTCACTGTCTCAACTACTCTGAGGTTGGCCACTTTCCAATAGTTTGAGATAACATCTTGATTTCAGTGATCACCACTGGGAATCTGGGCCATATATACATGGAATCACAAAAGCCTCTGCATTGTTGTGTCAAGTGTCTGGCTGAGAATGATGATGTTGGGATGATGGATTATAGGATGTTCTGACTTTGCATGATTGTTCAGGTCATACACCTCTACCCCGATATAACGCTGTCCTTGGGAGCCAAAAAATCTTACTGCGTTATAGGTGAAAGCGCATTATATCGAACTTGCTTTGATCCTCCGGAGTGCGCAGCCCCGCCCCCCCCCCGGAGCACTGCTTTACCGCGTTATATCCGAATTCATGTTATATCGGGTCACGTTATATCGGGATAGAGTTGTATGTTCAGCACTGAGACAGGGATGCGAGATGTGACTGTGAGGGATACATGCTGAGGAATCAATTTTCTACTCCTGAGGGCATTCTGTGCTAAAAAAATTAAAATTCTGCACCAAAAAGTTAAAAATTCTGCACACAATATTTTAAAATTCTACAAAATTCTGCAAATTTTATTTGTCAAATAAACGTGGAGGCTCCAGCATGACATTGGGGAGCACAGGCCACTGGCTGCACAGAGGTGGGAGATCACTGTGCAGCTCCTCCCCCGGGACATGGACTCAGCGGTGAGGCTTCACCCAACCCTGACACAGCACAAGGACTGAGCCTGCCCAAGAAACACCCCCCAGGCCCTGTCCCTCCATGTCAGGTGCACCAGGTGTGGGCAGGCAGGCTCAGCAAGGCAGGATCCAAGTGTGGGGGAATCCAGGTGTGGGTTGAGAGGGTTCTGTGTGGGGCAATCTGGGTGCAGGCGGCTCAGTGGAGGATCCGGGTGCGGGGGGATCTGGATGCACTGGGGCTCGTTGGGGGTTTCTGGATGCAACGGTAACAGAACTCTGCAGGGGGGTCCAGGTGAAGGTGGTTGGGGCTCAGTGGGAGGGGTCTGGGAGTGGGGGGGATAGATCTCGACAGGGTGGTCTGGGTGTGGGGAGCTCAGTGGGGGTCTAGATGCTGGGGGAGTGGGGATCAGTGGGGTGGGGATTCGGGTGCAGGTGGCTCGTCAGGGTGGTCCAGGTGCAGGGGGAGTGGGGTTCATCGGGGAGGTTCTGAATGCAGGGGGGTGATGCTCAGTGGGAGGGACTGGGTATGAGGGGGTCTGGATGCATGGGGGTGGGCAGATGGGGGAGAAGCTTCCTGTACAGTGATCCCTCCCCCTGCAGCTGAGGAGCAATGGGTGCAGGAAGCAGAGTGGGGAGAGTTTTCAGAGATTCCTGCAGCAGGGGGAAAAATCTGGGGGTGGGTCTGACCCCAGCCTCGCCGGGACTAGCATCTAGATTAGCATCTAGATGAGTTCACAGGAGAGTTAGTTAGCATAACCTAAACAACGAGGATTCCTTGTGACACCTTAGAGACTTTGTTAGTCTCTAAGATGCCACAAGGACTCCTCATTATTTTTGCTGATACAGACTAACACAGCTACCACTCTGAAACTTAGCATAGCCTGTTTCTCTGAGTCTCAGAAGGATACTTCATGCATTCATGTGCAGCAGAAGGAATGATTAATTAGCTTTTGAAGTGCATTTTATTCTATTTTATCAAGAATGTGGGGAGTTATGATTAATGTTTTTTGTTTGTCTTTATTCTTCTAAATGAAAGTTTATTCATCAGCATGTGCTGATTGCTGAAGGATAATATTCATTAAGAAAAAAATAGCTGCAATCTCCATTTATTCTCAACAGGAGCAAAGTCACCATGCCCTGAGCACAGGATGCACAGGATGTGGAAGAACACTACATCACTGTTCTAAGATGATTGTGTGGAACCAATATATATACAATGTAGCCAAGCAAAACAAAAACAAAAAACAGCCCGGACTGTGGCGCCCCAAGAATGCCGCCCCTTAGCATGTGCCACCCCAGGCACGTGTTTCCTCCGCTAGTGCCTGGAGCCGGCCCTGAATGTAGCTCTAGCATTTGCTCTGTGTTTCACCCTTCACACATATCTTTCATTGGCTGTATTTGCAATATCCTGAAGGAGAGTAGTTATCCAATCTAGAATGAGATATATTATATTCCAGAGCCTATAGAAGAGTCAGTTGGGAATTATCTATGCTAGAGAAATATACCATGCTAAGAACCACGGATTCCCCCCCTTAACACACGTACAAAACTCACTGGGGCACATTCCCTTCCTCTGTTCAGATTATTCACTCAACTCAGACAGGGAGAAATGGCAGAATCTGGTCTGGTTCAGAATTATCCTGGCAGATAGGGGCTCTCTTTTGTCACAAAGCTTCATTGCCAGCTCTTACATCCCTGGTGTAGGGGGTATCTTGAGGGCAAGAGCTCACCTGTGCTCTAGCAATTCTCGGGCACATGGCCCTGTAGGGCACCTACCCAGTTGATATATTTTAGAGCAGCAATGGCTCTGAGCTAATACTCTGTAGGGTTTGCCACATCACATTCCACAAACCCTGCCATCTGTTTGGTCTCAGGTAGATTTGGTCCCAAAAGGCATTTTTTCCACAGAAAATTTCACCTCCCTACACTACATCTCCTATGATGAACCATGGTATCCCCTCTTGGTGACGGTTGACTGTGCATCATGGTCTCTCTGGTCATGGTGCATCTTAGGATATATCATCCATCAAGGGAGCCCAGACCATATAAGAGATTGAAGGTATGAGATAACCAAAGCACAACTCCAACCAATTTTCCACCACAATTTCAATTTTCAGCTAAACCCAAAACTTTTGGGGGTTTAGGTAAATTTTTAAATCAACCTAATTTTCTTGAAAACCCAATCTTCTACTGAAAGCCAGTTTCAAGAGAGAATGTTTGACAAGTCCTAATTTTAGACTAACTGATACTTTAGAAATGTGTGAGATTTCAGCAAAATCCACCATCAATTTGTCCCCTCTCAAAACCTGCCAAGGACAGTGTCATGCTGTCTGGAGTGACTCACAGCTGTAAGTGCCTACCTCAGGGGAGAGTGTCTGAAAACAGGACAGATATCCTAAGCTGGTGGCTTATTCTATAATTATATTTCACCAAGCCAGTAACAAATGTGAACTTCTGTATTACTGTACCAGTATTATCATGGAGTCACAGATAGTCACTTTGGACTCTCTAGTCTATCTTGCCACCCAGACAAATCAAACTTTGTGATAAAAGGTCACTTAAACAAAAAAAAATCACATCACATTAGATTGCTCCCAGCCCCAAGGGACCAGTCACTTACCACAGATCAATTGGTACTCTAGGCCTTACACCAAATACAATGCTGGTAGCCAATTATATAATAAACATACTAAAGGTTTAGAAAAAGCAAGTGAGAGTATTTGAGAGGTTAAAACAGGTAAAATATAATGCACAGGTGGGCCACAATTTGTAATTCCAAATGATGTAGTGATGTAATAAACTGCCAGTTTCCAAATAGTCTTTTCAGGGTTCCCAGATGACTGTCTCTGGGGATCTCCACTTTGCATCTGGTATACTTCCCTGTAAGAGTCCAACAGAAATCAAGCTGACAGTGTCTCTACCCAGATGGGCTTTTCCTTTGATGATGGTGAGTGAGTAGGGTGACCAGATGTCCCGATTTTATAGGGACAGTCCCGATTTTTGGGTCTTTTTCTTATATAGGTTCCTATTACCCCCCATCCCCTGTCCCGATTTTTCACATTTGGTCTCTGGTCACCCTATGAGTGAGGAATGCAGGTAGAGTCTCTGACCTGTGGTCATCCCACACAATGGCCACTTTGAAATTAGAATTTTTCTTCATTTGCATTCTGCAAGGCTACTTTGCTGTTCCTTCTTCTCCTGCTGCTGGGTTGGCCTGAGGCTGAGGTCCTCATCTCCAGCACCTTAGAAGCAGGGGCTGCTGGTGTGCCCAACCACAACTCACAACTGCAACACAGGCTGTATTCTTGGCCATTAATTGTGCGTGAGTTGGTTCAAAGGCCAAAGTACCTGCTTAGACTTCATCCCGACTCCCCAGTTGCCACCATATGTCAACCTACTCCTGAGTGTGTCTTTGCCCTTCCTTACAGGCAGTGGGAGAACCCTTTGTGCCCCCATCCTCCCACCTCCTTTCTCACTTCCTCTGCTGCTCTCTGCAGATGCTCCCCTCCCTCCATGGGACCCACTTCCTCTGACAGAGCAGCCAGGATGCACCCACCCTCAGTGTGTGCTTTCTTATCTTTTGTGATGTAGCTATTTCACTAGTTCGCCACACACAACTGAGTCTTCCACCCTAGACAGGACAGAGGTTTAATATAAAAGATAAACAGAAGAAAGGAAAAGAAAAAAACAAGCCATTTACAACCTACTTTCTCTATCATGAAAAAGCTAAAAAGGGAACGAGGCCTACTCGTTAGAAAAAGGACCTTGTGTTAATGATCCAAAAACTACAACATATGCCAAATGTAACAAGGTCAGATTCGGAACAGGTGGAGAGACAGCTCTCAGCAGCCTGAGGACAGGAACAATAAAATAAAATAAAATAAAATAAAATAAAATAAAATAAAATAAAAACCCTTCTTTCTATCCTTAAGGACACCCCCTTCTTCCTCCAAGGCCCCCCTGTCCCTGAAGTCTCACTTACCAGGAGCATTGGACTTTGTATTTCTACGATTTTGAACAGCATCTAGGAAACAAAGGATAGGAAGGTGGGCAAAATTTAGATGAAGTGCATAGTTTATCACTACTGTATTACAGTTGATGATGATGATGGATTCTCCCGTTGCTTTGACGGGTGAGTGATATTACAACTGATGATTTATATCCCTGTAGATTACAATTTTATACATAAATACAGGTTTACAACAGAAATTTCACATCAATATCTAACATTTACAGGGATGGACACCACAGATGCACAGAATTTACAACATATTTAGAGGACGGTTCTCTCCTTTTCGGGGCTGCTGCCATGCAGTAGTAGCACACTGTTGTAATACAAGCCTGGATTGTGTCTGGCATAAGTTTGGACCAAAAAGCAGAAGTGGGGTCCAGGCCTACCTCTGCTTTGGCTACAACTCTGCCTTAGAAATGCCTGTTCCACACATAGGTCTTTACTCGGTTAGGGACTTTGCTTACATTTGGTGCTGTGTGCCCCTCAGAAAACAGAAATGAAGTGGAGGAGGGAGTAGCCACAGATAGGGCCAGTAACAGAGTGTGGGCTTGGAGAAAGACCCCAACAGCAGCCCAAAGGGGAGAGGGCTGGGGAAAGTAATGTTGTTTGTTGTTTGAAAACTCCCATAAATGAAGTGCTCTCAGTCTCCCAAAAAAAAATCACAGACAAAACACGGGTAGCTAAACACAGGGCTGAACAAATCCCTCCTCCCGAACACTTCCCGAAGAAGCCATCTTAACGTATAATTTTATTATTTTAAACAGAAGAGGTTTGTGGGGGGATGTCACAACCCAATGTCTCCCTCCCTCAGGGGGTCCCCTGGGGAGGTAAATCAGCACTGTATGTTGCTAACACTGTTGCAAGCACTACAAGGCAAGTTGGGGAAGGGTTAAAGGTGTGAGTGTGGAGTGGAAGATTCTTTTGCATGTTACGAGAGGCCTAAAAGGGGCGAAAGGAGAAAGGAACGGGTTAACTTGACATTCCACATCCGAAAATAAGACACCGGATCCAGCCCAAGGCCACAGCACACAACCAACGCTGGGCTGCCTGCCAAGAAAGACCGGGGGCTGGCCAGCTGTTAGAAAGGAAGATACAGCTGCACAAGCCTGCAGGGACTGCAAAACCCAGCAAAACAGTGAAGGCCAAAGGGGGGGGGGGGACAAAGTCTCTAATGACGGTGTGTTTTGGGAAGCCAAGGAGGCCACAGCAAGCCAGTTTAAACTGGTACAAAAAGCACCAGGAACAAAAGCCACTGAACAAAAACACCCCCAAAGAAACCTAGGACTTAAAAACCCTCCCAAGAGCCACAACACGTTTGACATCACAGCGGACCCTGGACGACCCATGCACAGAGCAAAAACTCCCGTCCACCCTTCCCCCCCCTTCTTCTTACATTACACCCAGGCTTTGCCAGCCTCAAATCGTGCGTGTGTAAGTATGAAAGTGGGTTAGGGCTGGGGTACTAACGATTTCTTTCTTCCTTTAAGTGATGTGGAAGCAATCCCAACCCTCACCACTGTTATTTTATTATTTTATTAATAAAGCTTTAAAATTCAGACACTTGGCGTGTTCTTCATCTCCTCCCCTACAAATCCGGCGGCCTCAACCTGATCACCTGACGCCCCAGGCAGATTGGTAACATAAATCTGTCACAATTTTGATGGAGAATTGCGGGGAGGGGAGGCCTGCGGTGTGCACCAACTGGTCTGCCCTTGAAATTTCATGTGTGCTCTGTCTGGCACTATTGGTATTGCATGTTAAGAATTTTATATGATTAAAGGTGTGCCCCACCCTCTGTCGTAGCATGACTGAGAACTGGAAGGAGATTTAGCATTC
This sequence comes from Platysternon megacephalum, assembly GCA_003942145.1. Lineage (NCBI taxonomy): Eukaryota > Metazoa > Chordata > Testudines > Platysternidae > Platysternon > Platysternon megacephalum. The sequence goes on from QXTE01000724.1 coordinate 108,529, forward strand.
CTCTCTCCACCCCGGTCAGCGGGGGAAGGGTGCAGGTGGGTCTACCCCCGGTCGTAAAAGTACCGGGCAATGGGAGGAGGGCTTAAAGCCCCTCGCTCCGAATGGAAGGGAGAATCCTCGCTGCATGCATCCTCAGTCGTAGTATGACTGAGCAGAAGAGGGGAACGTAAGGTGTCTCGCTCTGCCCAGGGTGATATTGGACCAAGTAATACAGAGGGAGGCTTAGCGTCTCTCCCTCTGGCCCAGGGGTGAGCATTGCAAGTCCCAGTGCCGTCGTGGGCAGCATAAAATCTCAAGTAATTAAAAAAACCTTAAAAGTGGTACTAACAAATTGTAATAACATGTTCAGGAAACAGAAGGTACAGCTGCGGACTCGGGAGTCCTGCAGTCATGGGCGATGGCATCAACAATGGGTTCAAGGCTGGACGCACGGGCATTAAGGGGCACGGACACGGAAGTCCGGCTGCCCAGCCCGCTGGTGTCACGGGAGGCTGGTGGACCTGATGCCCGAGCCACAGAAGGGGCGACAAAAAGGCATGGGACCCTGTTGCCTCTTTCAAATGGGGGGTGAGGACCTCTCCTGGCTTGGGAGGGCTCTCACCAAGGTGGGATACAATCCCTAGGGTTCCGTTGCAGAGCTTCAAAGAAGTGTTCATACTTGGCAAAATGTATTAAAACTGTACACCGAGTATAAAAAGCGGAGGGGTAAGAATCTTGGGGCAGCTGTGGAATTAATTTGGACTGTGGCAGCCATGTGGTATCAAATGTTGTCAGGACAGAAGGAGAAGTTGGGGAGAAGGAAAGAGGTGTGTACCAGACAGCTAGTAAAAATTAAGCAACTAAAAGTGCAAATCACTAACCAGATGGCAACCCAAGCCTATGCCCAGAATAAGTTGCAGGCCTTAAGACAGGACTTCCAGGCGGAAAAGGCAAAACGCACCCGCCTGGAAGCACTGGCTAAGCAAGTACCGGTCCTCGCCGTTAACTAAAAAGAACTTAAATAGGAAAGGGACCAGGAGGGGTGGGGGCTAGTTAAAAAGCCCACCCTCCTTGCTAAATCGGTAAAACAAAGCCTGTGCTCAGGGAAAGGGACAGTGCAGCAAGAAAAAAAGGATTGGGCCCAAGCAAGCAGGCAGGCAACAAATAAAAACATTTTAAAAACAGGTTAAAAGCCCTAAGGGCATAGTGGCAGGAGCAAGGGAAGCAATTAGTATAGGCATGAGGAATTCAAATCCCTAAAACAATACTTAAAATGGCAAAAATCTAAGTTAATAAAGATGTCATTTTAAAAAACAAATTAAATTTTTTTTTTTAATTTTAAAAAAATTAAAAAGCTTTTTTTAGCAAAGGCTAAAAAAAATTAAGCAGTTAAACATTGTAAAAATATTTTTTAAAAATATTTTAAAAATCTAGGTTTCTTTGCAGCTATTCTGAAGGAAAAATGGGCCCTTTTCCAAAGGAATGTCTGTAAATAAGCCAAGCAAAATAAAACTGTCTAATTAAAATTATTTCACTATAAACAATTTAGTCCATTTTGCTAAAAAAATATAAGGGGGTTCTATTGGAACTTAACTGCCCCACATATATTTTAAAAATGTAATATATACAGCCAGCTTTTTCGGTGCCCTAGGCAGCATAAGGTCCCGCCCCCAAAATTACGCTGACGACCGGGGCGCTGGCACCCCCCAAATAGTAGCGCCCTAGGCGACCACCTAGGTCACCTGATGGGTTGCGCCGGCCCTGTATACAGCTATGTAAAAACAAAGCAGTGTAAAAAAATCTGTAGTGTATATTGTAAAAGGGGTCAAAAAAATGCAAATAAACCATACTGCTTAATTAAAATTCTATTAGGGCTCCAAAGGAAACCACAATAGGTTGTGTTTTCTTTTGCAAATTTTTGTATGTTTTAAAAGCAGGAGTTAAAAGTAAAAAGTCATCAAAACTCTGGTGAAAGTTAATTGTGTCCCTTTTAAGACAAAGTCTCTGAGCTGCTAATGGCTTTAAATCCAAAGGCAAACCAAAAAGCATCTGTGTTAATGCAAATTACCTAACTAATAAAGGTAAAAGCCATTAAAACCGGGCCTGCCTATAAAACAAGCACAGGAAAATATGGGGGTAATTCCTCTGTTTTGCCTGCAATCAGCAAGGGTATTTATACAAAAAAAATATTTTAAGCAATAATTTGCCAGCCCCAAAAGGGGTACAAACATGTTATTTTTGTCTTTCACAAAAACAAAAAAAGCTAATACCAGCTAAAAAGCAACCCAAAATACCATAAATCTACTGTCACAATAAAAATTGTGTTTTGTGTTCTATGTTTTGTTTTGTGTTGTTTGTCTTGTTGCTAGCACTGTTGTGTATCAAATGCTGCAAAAAAAAAATCCTCAAGTAACAAACAAGTGAACCTCCCCTGGACCCCTTGGGAACAAACCCTGTTCCTCACGTGGTGGCCTGAAGCAAAATAAAAGGCCCTTTGGTAAGCAATAGCAGTCCCTAATCCCTGGGCGCAATATGGTTGTTCCAACCTTCTAAACCAGGCAAACAACATCCATAACAAAAGCCAGGAGGGGCTGTAACAAATATGGTATTAAAAAAAATTGGTTTTAAAGCAAAAATTATATATACTGTAAACCTAAAAATAATTAAAAATAAATTAAGCTCTCTGTCCCAGCTACAAAACAGCCTAATATAAAAACAAATAAAAATAAAAAGACATACTGCTATTGCATATAAGATGTACTAAAAAACAAATACTTGCTTTGTCCATCTTGAAACACACAATGTTTTGGGTATTATCAGAAAACATTAAGGTTTTAATACACTTGCTAAAGCAAAAAAAAAAATCACTGTTTAATACTTATCAGTACAAATAAATGCATAAGGCCAAACCTTTTAATTAAAAAAAATGTTGTCAAAATTGCACACCAACAGGCTCTAAAAGCAAAAATATAAAAAGTTAGCCCACTCCCCATATTGCACATGGAATCCTTCTGGCTACCCTAAACCTCCCCTGGACCCCATGGGAACAAACCCTGTTCCTCATGTGGTGGCCTGAAGCAAAATAAAAGGCCCTTTGGTAAGCAATAGCAGTCCCTAATCCCTGGACGCAATATGGTTGTTCCAACCTTCTAAACCAGGCATACAACATCCATAACAAAAGCCAGGAGGGGCTGTAACAAAACAACTACTAACTTAGGGAGTTTTTGGTCCGTGCCTCAGTTTCCCCAATAGGTGCATTCATGTTGTTTTCTTGCTTTCCCTTTTGCTTTGTTAACAAGACAGGTAGTAATAGTGAGAGCCCAGGGACACCCTAAACAAGAGTGCTGCTTCAAGCTGGCAAAATTCGTCAGGGTAAAACAATGTATGTATGGTGGCACATATCTATGAAAATCCTCGGGTTTCCAACACTTATGGCCTCCTTTGTTAATTTTACCACGGTTCAAAGTTGGCCATGGTAAAAAAAAGGTCAATCATCCATTGGCAGGGGGGCAATTGTGGCACATCGTCATGGGAATGTGGCACCATGTATTACCTAGGTATTTTCCCTGGGGCGGCCCCCTGCCGAAAGCCCCAGGTCCCCTGGCCCTGCATATCCCTTCCCAATTAAATCCCAAATAAAATTAATCCAGAAGGGCTCCATACACCGCCAGGCAACACCACAAAAAACAACACCACCCCCCCATCACCCTCTAAACCCCTCTCCCACAAAGTTTATTTCCACCTGGAAACAATGGCCTTTTCGCCATTTCTGGAGGCTTACTAATTGGAAGTACACAGGCATAGCCTGCTCCTTCACTGCCTTCGGTCCCATAAAAAAAGTATGGGCCCCTGCTATAAAAATTCAACCAGGCCTTTAGAAAGGCTGCCTCTGGAACTGGGTGTTCATCGTGATGTGTGGGAGGTGGCACCCCCCCAATAACACAGCTAAGCGGTATGTACTGACTACATCCTCTGCCTATCAGCACATATAAATTGCAAAGGGCAACACTTAGCAGCTATGGCCTATAAAGCCCCCTCAAATAATGTGTAAAAAAAAAAAGCAATACCAGGCCACTTTTATAAGGTGGGTAAACACATCTGCTGAGAAGGGGAGGCATCAGAATACGTCCCCACTAAGGCCCATGTCTTTACCAATAACTCTGCGTGTATTTAAAAAAACACCTGTGATGTTGCAGTCTATATGATTTTATAAAAATATGCTAATGAGTGAATATAATCTAACTGGAATATGCTTCATGCAAAAGGTATCTTGTAAGGTATCATTACAAATCTTATAATCTACTGAGTGTGTTCATCCTATTTCTATAAATGTATCACTCTTGTATCTAAAACTAGAAATATGAAATATAATTCTGAGGGCCTATTGTAATTATGCAAAGTGTGGGCCATTAATGGTGGTTTGGAATCTTGATGGCTCTCATCAACCAGGACAATTGACTGTGGATGGCTCTGTTTGCAGGCAAGCCTTCCTGTAAGTCAGGCTGGGAGGAATGAAGGCTTGGGGTCTTACAGTGACATGTGATCATGTCACCTGAACTGGAATCCATCTTTAACCTAGTGCTTTTCCATTGAGAAGGAGGGGGTGGGAACCCAGAAAGGGACAAAGGATTCCCGCCTTATGCAAAAGATATATAAATGGGTGGAAGAGAACAAAAGTGGAGCCATCATGAGGAATCCCCAGCTACCACCTGAGCTGGAACAAGGGCTGTACCGGGGGAAAGGACTGTGCCCAGATTAGGAAGGCTGTGAAAGAGACTTATTGAAACATCTCTCAGGGTGAGATTTTATCGGTACTCAGTTGTATTACTGTATTAAGCTTAGATTTGCATGTTTTATTTTATTTTACTTGGTAATTCACTTTGTTCTGTCTGTTACTTCTTGAAACCACGTAAATCCTACTTTCTGTATTTAATAAAATTACTTTTTACTTATTAATTTACTCCGAGTATGGGGAGCGGCAAACAGCTGTGCATATCTCTCTATAAGCTTTATACAGGGTAAAAAGGATTTATTTGGGGTTTGGACCCCATTGGGGGTTGTGCATCTGAGTGTTAAAGACAGGAACACTTCTGTAAGTTGCTTTCAGTTTAGTCTGCAGCTTTGGGGCACATGGTTCAGACCCTGGGTCTGTGTTGGAGCAGACAGGCGTATCTGGCTCAGCAAGACAGCGTGCTGGATTCTCAGGCTGGCAGAGGGAAAGCAGGGGCAGAAGTAGTCTTGGCACATCAGTTGGCAGTCCCCAAGGGGGTTTCTGTGACCCAACCCGTCACACCACCGACCCCAAGGTGCCCCTTAATTTGCTGTCACAGTCTCAGGTACAAAATTTTTCAGTGCATTGGCCCGCGGTTATGCAAAGTATGGCTAATATCTCTAACTATGTTGTGTTTAATTTTTCATAAATCACGCCCAATGTTTTCCTACCATTGACACACACTCGGAAACAACTAACCATGTTCCAAACAAATGCCTCCTCCTGCCTAACTCTGTTGCAAGCATTACAAGGCATGTTGGGGAAGGGTTAAAGGTGTGAGTGTGAAGTGGAAAATTCTTTTGCAGGTTGCAAGAATCTTAAAAGGGGGGAAGGGAAAGAAAGGAACGGGTTAAGTTAACGTTCCAGGTCCAAAAATAAAACACCGGCTCAAGCCCAAGGCCACAGCACACAACTGATGCTGGGCTGCCTGCCAAGAAAGACGGGGGCCTGGCCAGCCATGAGAAAGCAAGATCCTGCTGCACAAGCCTGCAGGGGCTGCAAAACCCAGCAAAACAGTAAAGGCCAAAGAGGGCGGGGAAACAAAAAGCCTGTGTGTTTTGGGAAGCCAAAAAGGACACAGTGAACAATACAAAAAACTAATACAAACTAATACAAAAAGCACCAAAAACAAAAGCCACCAAACAAAAACACCCCCCAAAAAACCCAGAACTTAAAAACCCTCCCAAGAGCCACAACAACTTGGATATCACAGCAAACCCTGGACAACCCATGCACAGGGCAAAAACTCCCATCCACCCTTCTTCTTCTTACATTACACCCAGGGTTGGCCAGCCTCTGATCATGCATGTGTAAGTATAAAAGTGGGTTAAGTTGGGGCACTAATGCTTTCTTTCTTCCTTTAAGTGATGTGGAAGCAGTCCCAACCCTCACCACTGTTGTTTTATTATTTTATTAATAAAGCTTTAAAATTCAGACACTTGGCGTGCTCTTCATCTCCTACCCTAAAAATCCTGCGGCTCAGCTTAATCACCTGACGCCCCAGGCAGATTGGTAACATAAATCTGTCACAGGGAGGGGTAGCCTTAACTCCCTGTGCAGACCTTGATATGGAAAACTGCCAGGTAAGGAAACAATTGCACCTGCCACTTCCATGAATCAGAATCATGCAACACAGTAACATCTCCTTTGCCTCCTCCTTCTTCTCTCCTCCACCTTTTCATCATCCTCCAAATAACAGTCCATCTTGTCCCTGTCCCTTCCAGAGACGCTATCTTCCCCCTCCTCTCCTCAGTACTTCACCTCTCCCCCACTCAACTCTCCTACTATCAGAATTTTAAAATCCCTTATTCTATGTTTCTGCTTTCAAACATGAGTAGGGAAACACAGGGTTGAACAAATCCCTCCTCCTGCAAACTTCCCGAAGAAGCCATCTTAATGTATAGTTTTAATATTATTTTAAACAGAAGAGGTTCGGGGGGGGGGGGGCAGCCTTAACTCCCTTCCTCCAGCAGAAGAAGGCCTGTTCTTGAGAAGTTAGGTCCTTCTCCTGCTGTGTAACCTCCCTCTCCCTCTCCTCCAGGACAACAAGTTGATCTCAAAAAGCCATTCTCTCCTCCTTGTGCTTCTCAGCTCCTCAGTTGTCAACACACAGAGAAAACTCAGCACCAACAGCACCTGGTCTTGTTCTTTAGAGAAGGGGCCAGGGCTCATTGGTGGCAATTGCTACTTTGCTGTTCTTTCTTCTCCTGCTGCTGGGTTTGCCTGAGGCTGAGGTCCTCATCTCCAAAACCTTGGAAGCTGGGGCTGCTGGTGTACACAACCACAACTCACAACTGCAACACAGGCTGTATTCTTGGCCATTAACTTGTGCATGAGTTGGTTCAAAGGCCAATGTACCTGCCGAGACTTCATCCCGACTGCCCAGTTGCCACCACATGTCACACCTACTCCTGAGTGTGTCTTTGCCCTTCCTTACAGGCAGTGGGAGAATCCTCTGTGCCCCCACCTCCTTTCTCACTTCCTCTGCTGCTCTCTGCAGATGCTCCCCTCCCTCCATGGGACCCACTTCCTCTGACAGAGCAGCCAGGATGCACCCACCCTCAGTGTGTGCTTTCTTATCTTTTGCGATGTAGCTATTTCACTAGTTCGCCACACACAACTGAGTCTTCCAGCCTAGACAGGACAGAGGTTTAATATAAAAAACAAGCAGAAGAAAGGAAAAGAAAAAAAACAAGCCATTTCAAACCTACTTTCTCCATCATGAAAAAGCTAAAAAGGGAACAAGCCCTACTTTGTCCCATTGAAGGTCACCTTAGAAAAAGGACTTTGTGTTAATGATACAAAAACTACAACATATACCAAATTGGGGACAGGTGGTAAGACAGCTCTCAGCTGCCTGAGGACAGGAACAATAAAATAAAATAAAATAAAAATCCTTCTCTCTATCCATAAGGACGCCCCCTTCTTCCTCCAGGGCACCCCTACCCCCCTTGAGGGCATCCCTCTCTGCATCATCACACACTATTAGTTGAGGCATGGAGCCTGTGGTGCTGCATGGCAGAAAATACATGCTCCCTATTAAAGAGAAGGGGAGCTGCTGGTATTTGCCATCTCCACCCAAGTCCAGTGCCTACCATTGCTCCTCCTCCAGCCGAAGATGGACTCTCTCCCCTACTCAGGCATGATTCTCAGGGTTTACTATATTATGTGGTAGCTGCATGTTGCATATAATCCATCATCAGAACCTGTGCAGACCTCCATACGGAAAAGGTGCCAGGTAAGGAAACAATTGCACCTGCCACTTCCATGAGTCAGTCATGCAATGCAGTAACATCTCCTTTGCCTCCTCCTTCTTCTCTCCTTCCCCTTTTCATCATCCTCCAAATACCAGTCTATCTTGTCCCTGTCCCTTCCAGAGACGCTATCACCCCTCTCCTCTGCTCAGTACTCCACCTCTTCCCCACTCTAACCTCTCCCAGTAAAATCCTTTAAAATCCCTTAGTCTATATTTCTGCTTTCATGAAAAAGTGGTAATTGCAGATTTTGAAATGGAAAATTCAATTCTAGCTGTGAGGAGAGGGGATGTAAAATGAGAAACTAGACCAGTATGAAAAAGAAAAACTATTCTAATAGGAAATGTATTATATCTCCATCCAGACCCTCCAGTCTCTGCAGATGCTCCCCTTCCTCTATGGGACCCACTTCCTCTGACAGAGCAGCCAGGATGCACCCACCCTTTTTCAACGTATTCCCCACCTCTCACCTTTCTTCACTTTTTTACCATCTCTATTTAATATATTTCAAATAGCAGTTTAATAAACATTTAGTGGTTTAAGGAACTAAATTTAAAGCCATTCAAATAAAAGAACTGATAAAAATCCAGTAGAATTCTATAGAATTGTAAATCTTCATAAAGGACTTAAGATATAAAGTTACAGGGTTCAGAAATGAAAAACTAAAGAGTGACCTTGAAAGGACTTTGGGGGAAAAGTGGATGCGTATCCCCCGCACCACCACCACCACCAAATGTCTCATGCTTCACATACAGGGCCTGAAAGTTTATTTTTTAATTTTATTTTACTTTAATTTATTCCTGCTTACTTTTTACCATAGAAATATCAGATTAACAGGAATATCAACTCTGGTCTCCCTAGTTTTCTAGATTTGTTGATGGTCATAGAAGATTCATGCGGTTACCTATACATGCTGTGTTAAGGTATTTGCTCTTTATCGAAGTCTTTTAACCAAAATTTTAGTCATTCAGTTTAAATAGATATCAACAGTAACAAACCAAAACCAATCTATTTTAAACTGTCTGAATAAAAATCCCTTTCTTTTTCCACTTCTTGAATTTCACAATCTTGGTTCTTTTGATGCCATAATTACACTACTTCGTCAGTTACCACAGAATCTTCCTGCTTGTATAGGCCTGGAATTTGTCATGTAAAAAAGCAACACTAAGAATAAATAAATACAAATGCAGGCCCACTTTAAAATGGGAAGAAAAGACAGATGTTTTCTCCTTGTAGGTCACCTTTAAGAAGACATCCCTTTGCTATGATATTAAAACCTCAAAATATCCTGTATGTGGCAAGGCCAGAGTTAAAACAAAGGGAGAGGCAGCTAACAGGGGGCTCTGATCAAAAGATACAAAATCTCTCTCCTTTAGGAACCCCTCTCCCCTTTCCAGGGCCTTCCTGTCCCCTAGAGGGCATCCCTCTCTCCTCCCTCAGCTTTGGACTGAGGCATGGATCCTTTGGTTCTGCATGGTAGAAAATAGGTGCCAGTCAAAAAAGATGGGATCTCCACGAGTCACACTCACTCCTGCCTCTGCTTTTCCTCAGGGAGATTCTGCATCTCTGAATGTCAGTATTTCCCTCATTATTATTTGTTTGTGTTACTGTAGTACCTAGGAGCCCTAATCACAGGACAGGACCCAATTGTGCTAGGCACTGTACAATCCAGCCCCTTCCAGAGCCTGCAATTACCCCTCCTCTGATAGAGGACGACTTCTCTGTCCCCACCATGCAGGCACAGTGCTCAGGGTGTTGCTGCATCAGGTGCTAGCTACATGTTGCATAGGGTCCATCATCATAACCTCCGCAGACCTCCATATTGAATAGGTGTCAGGTGAGGACACACTTGCACCTGCCACCTCCTTGAACTGGAGTCATGCAGTGAAGTAACATCTTTATTCTCTGCAGTTCCAGCCCTTCCCCTTCTTCCCTTTTCTCACCTACCCTCCATTTTTCAGTGGACATTCCTTTTTTTGTTTTTTTGCTCCAGTTCTAATCAGTGGTTCTCATCACACCCCATCACATTTTAGAAATGAAGCCCTGAATACTTAGCTGGATAGGACTTCCTATTTTCAGATGATAATAAGCACAGCACTTCTAAATCTTCTTCACTTGCCTCCTGTGACTGGATAAAAGAATTTGTGCCCTGGATTGATTATTATGTTCTTCCCCCATCCTTTGTCTTCCTTTTATCCCCAACCACCTCATTTTAAACACTGGAGGAGGACAATGCTATGCTGGGTGTGTGCATGTTAGCAATGTCCTCTTATATTCTGTGCAGGTGCATAATCCAGATTTTGGTCTCAGATCACTTATTCCCTCCACTGGCACCCTGATTAACTCTCTTGTTTATTTTGGAGGAGATTTTCAAAATCACTGAAAGCATTTAGGCTCCCAACTCCCATTGGAAGTCAATGACAGATGGGTGCATAACTCCCTTTTGTGTCTTTGAAAGTCTACTGCTATGTGTATGGTATTGATTAGACTGTGGGTTGTTTTGGTTTGTTAGAATCCAGATAAAAATAATTATGTTCTATTTATGCTATTTTTACTCCAAAGTTACACTTTTTGATACTTTTTGTGGTAGGTGTGTATATTTCAAAATAACACGACAAAGTAACCGTATTAATTACTATTTTTGTTCTGATCCTCTTGCTTCTGATATTTGTCCTATAAACCACTGAACATAATACTCAGCTGGAGTATTGTGTCCAGTTCTGGGTGCCACATTTCAGGAAAGATGTGGACAAATTGGAGAAAGTCCAGAGGAGAGCAACAAAAATGATTAAAGGTCTAGAAAACGTGATCTATGAGAAAAGATTGAAAAAAAATTGGGTTTCTTTAGTTTGGAGATGAGAGGACTGAGGGGGAACATGATAACATTTCTCAAGCACATAAAAGGAGGAGAGTGAAAACATTTTCACCTTAACCTCTGAGGATAGAACAAGAAGTAATGGGCTTAAATTGCAATAAGGGAGATTTAGGTTGGACATTAGGAAACACTTAATGTCAGGGTAATTAAGCACTGAAACAAATTGCCTAGGGTAGTTGTGGAATCTCTGTCATTGGACGTTTCTAAAACCAGAAAAGACAAACACCTGCCAGGAATGATCTAGTTATTACTTATACCTGATTTGAGCACAAGGGACTGGACTAGATGACCTACTGAGGTCCCTTCATGTTCTACACTTCTATGATTTTTCACATATTAAAATTTCACTTACCAGTAATTATCAGGTGTGTAGTAACACTGTTCTCTGTGGGTGAAATTCACCCTAATGCAGATTTAATTCCCAAACTATATACATCTGTTTGTGACAAAATGCAGATAATATATAATATCATAAAGGAAATTCTGAGATTACTTACCAGAGGAATCCCCGATCCCAACTGGTGCAGCCCGAGCTTAAAAATATAATCAGAAGGTAGATTATGTATATTTTAGTAATTTTGCATGTGCACAAGTTAATCACACCATATTCCTGCAATATTAAGGTCACTAGACTGGAGGCACATGTAGTGCTAGATTCTGCCTCGCTCTCACACAGGGGAACAGTGGGGAGAGATGGCTAAGAAACTTCCCTCTTGCATGGTGTGCTAAGGGGCTGAGAAGGACCAGAATCCCCACATGCAGACTGTAGTCTGTGCACTTTTATATCTACTACCCAGGACTGAATGGTGCCAAGAGAGTTGGGGAGAGACAGGGAATGAGCAAAGCCCTGGTTACACCCATGCAGGAGCGCCGCCAGCTTTTTCGGCGCCCTAGGCGGCGGAAGGTCCCGCCCCCGAAATGCCGCCCCCGACAGCGGCGGCGGAAGGTCCCACCCCCCAAATTCCATGGAGGGTCGGAGCGCTGGCGCCCCCCAAATAGTAGCATCCTAGGCGACCGCCTAGGTCGCCTAATGGGTTGCGCCGGCCCTGCACCCATGGGGAGGTGGGTGGAAGAGAAAGAGTGACTATGCCTCACCCCTTAAAGGGATGCTGCAGTCTCTGGGCTTACTATGCACCTGAGGATTCTGTGAAGTTATGCACCTGGGAGGTCACTGCACCTTCCCACAGGCTACATCCTAAGTGTTGCAGCTGGTCGTATGTAGAAAGGTTATTATTCACCATCTGTGTCTTCTGTCACGTAACACTTAGAGATTCTTTCTCTTGCTGCAGATTCATTCATTTTGTTTCATTGTTAGAGTCTGACTCCCCACCCCAATTTTATTTTTTGTAGTCATATGGCTGCATTGGGAGCAAGTCACTAATTAGTGTGTCCGACCATACTCAGTCATTAAGTTTCTGCAGCTGGAGTTATCCTCTGTTGCACTGTCTATCTGTCTAATTTGGTGTCACTTATTTTCCATATATGTTTTTCATTTGAGAGGACTTTTCTAAAGTTTTACATTTCACAGTGCTCTAAAGCACTATGCTATGTATGTGTAGGAGATTACAAGAAACTACATTATAACATTCATAAACATCTTTGTCAGTTTTTAAATTGACATCCACAAATTAGGCTTTAAATGAGTTTGAATCTCTCAATCTCACTGCACAGGCTCGAACTGAACTTCAGTCTATTCAGAAGCACAAGTCCAAATTTGAATGCATTCTAATGTAATCTTTGTGGATGAAGCTACATACATTGATCCACCAAACTAATCTGGTAATTGAAGCACGCAATGCTATACTTGATGTTGAGAGGGATAACACTGAAAGTCTTATCAATGACATTCAACAGATTCATGAACAATGGGATGCGATCCTGACTGAGTCCAAATTAGTAGCACAGAATATTGGCATTTCGTCTGAGTTCTTCACCAATCGAAACTTACCTACTGAATCTGATGCCGAGCAGCATTATAGGGTCAATTTCTTCCTTGTCATCATTGACTCTATTCAATCAGGTCTTACAGGTCAATTTGAGTCACTGCGACTAATTTGTACCCTTTTGGGGTTTCTTTGGCAGTTCAACAGACTGAGTAATGTCGATCTATTTTCTGCAGCTGAACAATTTCAGCAACAGTACAACAAAGAAATTGTTAACACAGCAACCCCCCCCCCTTCCTTTTTTTTTCTTCTCTCTTTCTCAATTTTGGCCAGGCTGCTCTTTTACTCCACAGCGAGCCTTGTGCAAGGAAAGGGGCCCG
>QXTE01000725.1:16327-41327 GCA_003942145.1 Platysternon megacephalum
TGTTCACAAAATTGGGGTTGGGATGCGGGAGGGGGTGCAGACTCTGGGGTGGGGGATGAGGAGTTTGGGGTGCAGGAGGGTGCTCTGGGCTGCGATCAAGAGGTTTGGGGGGTGGGAGGGGGATCAGGGCTGGGGCAGAGGTGTGCAGGTTCCTGCTGGGGGTGCAGGCTCCGGGGTGGGGCTGGGGATGAGAGGTTTGGGGTGCAGGAGGGGGCTCTGGTCTGGGACCGAGAGGTTCGAAGGGCAGGAGAACGGGAGAGGGATCAGTTATGGGGCAGGTGTGCGGGAAGGGGTGCAGGTTCCAGCTGGGGGTGCGGGCTCTGGGATGGGGCTGGGGATGAGAGGTTTGGGGTGCAGGACGGTGCTCCGGGCTGGGATCAAGGGGTTTGGAGAGTGGGAGAGGGATCAGGGCTGGGGCAGGGGGTTGGGGCGTGGGGAGAGGCTCAGGGGTGCAGGCTTCGAACAGCGCTTACCTCAAGCGTGGTGCGGCCCCGACCCAGTGCCCCAGCCGGAGCGCCGGAGCAGGGCTGAGCTGTGTGGTGCAGCTCGCGGGCCGGCTTAAAATGGCTTGTGGGCCGGAATCAGCCCATGGGTCATAGTTTGCTCTCCCCTGGTCTAGGGGGGAGGGCTAGCTCTGTGGTTTGAGCATTGGCCTGTTAAACCCAGGATTGTAAATTCAATCCTTGAGGGGGCCACTTAGGGATCTGGGGTAAAACCAGTACTTGGTTCTGCTAGTGACAGCAGGGGGCTGGACTCAATGACCTTTCAGGGTCCCTTCCAGCTCTATGAGATAGGTATATGTGTGTATATATATATATTATAATACTTAGTCCTGCCATGAGTGCAGGCGACTGGACTAGAGACCTCTCAAGGTCCCTTCCAGTCCTATGATTCTATGATTGTTTCCTGANGTTTCCTGAGACAACCCCAACAGTGACAAAGCCCATCACCATCAACCAACAGTGGGTTAACACTGTGTTTTGCTCTTAAAATGGCCAAATTTAAGAAAACACAGGAATTAACCCCAATAGTCAACATTATGTCAAAAGCACGGTTTTGTGCTCAGTTTTATTTTACAGAATGGAGTAGATGAAATATGTAGAATTAGATTGAGTCCTGTTTAAATCTGTCTCCCTCCCTGTCCAGGCTGCACCCGAAGAAACAATCCGCAGCCCCCTGGGTCTGTGCTGTTACCAGAGACTCTCCCATACAACTTACCCCTGTCAGACCAGGAACAATGAAGCTTTGGGTCCAATTAGTTTTCATTCTAGCAGCTTGGGAAGGTATTTTCTTACCAGTGAACACATTACAGAGGCACAAGACTTACTGTTCTACGTCTGTTTTCTACGTGTCTGTTTATTTGCGGGTTTCAGAACGCCACTAGCCGTCACCTTTAGCCCCCAACTAAAACCTCTCCAGCGCATCATCAAAGATCTACAACCTATCCTGAAAGATGATCCCTCACTCTCACAGATCTTGGGAGACAGACCTGTCCTCGCTTACAGACAGCCCCCCAACCTGAAGCAAATACTCACCAGCAACCACACACCATACAACAAAAACACTAACCCAGGAACCTACCCTTGCAACAAACCCCGCTGCCAACTCTGTCCACATATCTATTCAAGTGACACCATCACAGGACCTAATCATATCAGCCATGCCATCAGGGGCTCGTTCACCTGCACATCTACCAATGTGATATATGCCATCATGTGCCAGCAATGCCCCTCTGCCATGTACATTGGCCAAACCGGACAGTCTCTTCGCAAAAGAATAAACGGACACAAATCTGACATCAGGAATCATAACATTCAAAAACCAGTAGGAGAACACTTCAACCTCCCTAATCACTCAGTGACAGACGTTAAGGTGGCAATTTTGCAACAAAAAAGCTTCAAAAACAGACTCCAACGAGAAGCTGCTGAACTTGAATTGATATGCAAACTAGATACAATCAACTTAGGTTTGAACAGAGACTGGGAATGGCTCGGTCATTACACTAATTGAATCTATTTCCCCATGTTGAAGCAGCCTCACACTTTCGTGTCAACTGTCCGAAATGGGCCATCATGATTATCACTTCAAAAGTTTTTCTCCCCTGCTGTTAATAGCTTCTCTTAATTAATTAGCCTCTTACAGTTGGTATGGCTACTTCCACCTTCTCATGTTCTCTGTATGTATAAATATCTTCTTACTGTATGTTCCATTCTATGCATCCGAAGAAGTGGGCTGGAGCCCACGAAAGCTTATGCTCAAATAAATTTGTTAGTCTCTAAGGTGCCACAAGTACTCCTGTTCTTTTTGTTTATTTGCAGGTACCGCTAGATGGATCAGCCAAGGAAAGGTCGGCCTTCATCACACATGTAGGGCTTATGAATTTAATGTGCTCCCTTTCAGGCTGCCCAATGCACCCGCCACCTTCCAAAGACTTGTAGATAACCTTCTAGCTGGATTGGAGAATTTGCAGTTGCCTATCTTGACGATGTCTGATTCATGGGCAGAACTCCGGGAACACCTCCAAGCTGTCTTCCAGCACATAGGGGAGTTAAGGCTAAAAAGTGTCAAATAGGCCTAAACAGGGTGACTTACCTCGGACATCACATGGGTCAGGGAACTATCAACCCCCTACAAGATAGAGTAGAGGCTACCCAGAATTGGTGTGTCCCTAAGTCAAACAAGCAGGTCCAACCCTTCCTAGGCCTGGCAGGATATTACCGGCGATTCGTACTGCACTACAGCCAGATCGCCACTCCACTGACAGAGCGGACAAGGAAGAAGCAACCAAATGCAGTTAAGTGGAGTGAGGAGTGTCAGGAAGCCTTTAAGCAGCTTAAGGCCGCCCTTATGTCTGAACCTGTACTGAGGGCCCCAGACTTTGACAAACATTTCCTAGTAACCACGGTTGCATCAGAGTGTGGTGTGGGAGCAGTGTTAATGCAGAAAGGGCCAGATCGACAATTTCACCCTGTTGTGTTTCTCAGCAAGAAGCTCTCCGAGCCCTGGTCTACACTAGGGGGGGGTGTCAACCTAAGATACGCATCTTCAGCTACACGAATAGCGTAGCTGAAGTCAGCGTATCTTAGGTCGATTTACCTGGCCGTGAGGACGGCGGCGAGTTGACTGCTGCCGCTCCCCCGTCGACTCCGCTTCTGCCTCTCGCGAGCTGGAGTTCCAGAGTCAACGAGGAGCACGTTCGGGGATCGATTTATCTGCATCTAGACGGGACGCGATAAATCAATCCCTGATAGATCGATCCCTACCTGCCAATCCAGCAGGTAGTGAAGACCTGCCCTGAGAGGGAAAGTCACAGGTCTGTCTCAAAGAAGGNGGTCTGTAATTTGGGGGGCATGTGAGGAGTGGGGGGTGGAGGGGTTAACACCATTTTCTGGATGTTTCAGCCATTCAGTTAGCTACAATCTTTCCTCAGTAGTGTTAACTCTTTAGACCTAACCCTACTTGCCTTGCCTGCCAGGGTTAAAACCATAGACAGTGAGTCCTAGAGCGGCCCCCGGAAGAGAGGTAAGCTATCCCAGTCCCAGGAATGCTTAGGGAAGCAGGAAGTGAGTTGGCAGGATGCCAGGAGAGCCAGTGAGGCGAGAGTGTGGCTTTTGAATTGGGAACAGCCGCCCTCCCTGGTTCCTGTTGGCTGGGGAAGCTGTGCTGGGAGGAGGTAATAAGCCAGGCAGTAAGGCCTGGAGAATCCAGTGAAATCCATGCCTAGGAATAGACTAAACCTTGAACTACAGATATATAAGTGTTTAATAAAGATCAGTTTTTAAGAACATGATCTGATTCCTGTGTCCTAGAAGATGGAGGTTCTGTGTCCATGTGTCTAAGACCACACAGCCAGCTACTAAGAGAATAAAGACATTAAAGATTCATGTACAGCTGATATCAACAGCTGGTTTTCCGAGCTCTCTCCAGAGGGAGGGCTCAAAGAGCTTGGGGGTACCTCACAGGAAGGAATTCCCAAGTGCACCTTCCTGGGCTCTCAAAGGGGTTTTTGCATTTGGGTGGTGGCAGTCATACCGGTCCAAGGCCAGGGGATCTGTAACCTCGGGGAGTTTTAAGGCAGCCTTGAGTGACTAGTATTTGTACGGTCCTTTGCAGGCTCCCACATTCTGCACTGGAAGTGTCAGAGCGGGGAAGCAGCCTGGACAGCCACATGGGGCAGCAGATGCACAAACAGATCAGGGCGAGGCCCAGCAGTGAGGCCGGGCATAGGGGCAATGAGAACCTGCTGGCAGGTGTTAACCCTTTCATTCCCTCGCAGTGTCACCCATGGCGGCACCAGGCCCAGCTCAGCCTGTGGCGCAGGGATCACTCAGTCCCTGAGCAGCCCGCTCAGCTCCCCCTGGAAATACGGGGCAGGGCTGGGGTTCTGAAGATGGCATCCCAGCACCTCCGCTGACGTCAATGGGCAGAGTTAAGGAGCCGATTTCCCAAATTGAATGTAGCGACCGGGGAGATAAAAGTCCCCAACCCTCAGAATTTATCTGCACCAATAACCCAGGGATTGCGCTGAGGCCAAACTAGAGTGGATTCCCGCAGGTTGGCTGGACTCTCTCAGGCAGAGGCTGTGACGCAGGGAGAAGCAGAGACCCACAGGTGAGAGGTGAGGACAGAGTCAGGGAGCCCAACGCTTGAGGCATTTCCTGGTGTCTGCTGCTCCGGGCTTTTCATTTTCCTTCTGAGTCCATCTGCCCTGGACTGGCGCACCATCGCCCGGACATGCAGCAGCGGGATATTTGACAAACAGTAAAACCGTGACCACTCAGGCTTTCAAAAACAACCAAGGGAACGTAGAGGGGCACTTCTGGCTGGGGGGCGGGGGGGGGAGGGAGCTGAGACCTCCCTGCTTTTTGGGGGGATCATGCACCCGAGTGGGACAACACCATGACCCAAAAAAGAGAGTAACTTCTCCCCTCCCCAAATCCCCTCTCATTTCCTCTCCCTCCCACCCGGGGCTCACTAGTCTGATATCACAATTCACTTTCTTCCTCCGTGTCTGATTCTGCCTCATTGTCCCTGTCCCAGTTTTTAGAACAATGTCAGTGGTTTGAGGTGCAGAGCGATGTACAATAAAATGTCCCTTAACCCCAATAACCCAAGATATCTTCTCCTTTAGCACCAACCCGCCCCCCTCCAGCGAGCCGGGGGCTGCCCTGCCCCGTGCTCACCGCAGAGCTGTATCATCCCTGTTCACACGGCAGCAGGGGCGGGAGTGACACACCCAGAGCACAGCTGTGGGATGGGCATGAGAAGGGGCACCGGGGGGACGCACATATGACACCAGCCATTACACAGCCCCACTGAGCTGAGTTTCACCCCCACCCTTTATTCATATTTTTACTCCCTTAAGAGTCAGCCTCATTCATTTGTTTCTTTATAACAGATTTAAAACATAATTTTTCTCATTATACGGCCAATCTCTCCAGGCATCTCTGAGTCTCCCACAGCCAAATAACGTGGCTGTAATCCAGCCCCCAAATTTCCTTCTGGGGAATCGAGCACCTTCCAGGCAGCTCTTTATTTTTCCTTTGTCAAAAGTGTACTCAGCATCTCATCGCACTGTGCCTGGCGCTGTACAAACACACGGTCTGGAATAATCTGACTCCCTCCCTCTGAGTCCTACTGCATGTAATACATCACATCAGATTTTGTTTCTCTTAAAACGAGGAGAATATGCAAATAGGGAATAGAGAATATGCAAATCCCCCTCCCCTCTCTCTCTCTCTCTCTCTCTCTGCCCAGGCTGCACCCGTAGAGATAATCCAGAGCCGCTTGGGTCTGTGCACATATCAGCCAATTCCTCTGAGAACTTCCCCCTCCAGCACCAGGGAAAATGGGACTTTGGATCCGTTTGTTTTTCATTGTAGCCGATTTAGAAGGTATTTTAGCCCCGTAACTGTGCTGGAGGAACAGGGGAACATTACACTGTTGCCATTGAAATTGGAGTAATTTGTAACCTGTCTTTATTCCCAGATCCGCTTGACCCAAGTCCATAAAACGATCACCTGCAAACTCAGTCATGTGAAGCATGGAGCAGAAAGCGGTGTGTGCACTAAAATGCACAATTGTGCGTATGTACAGATCGAGAGAAGAAAGAACACACTGACAGTTAAGAAAACGAAGAAAAACAGGAGTGAACACACAATGCGACTGAGCGTGCCTCAGTGCTATACACAAGATGGCCGCTTTGTGGCTATTACCAGCTAAGGGGGACGCTGTGCGTGATGTCACTCCGAGGACGAGTCCCATATGAGTATGAGCTTGGCAGGATTGCTTCACGACACTGATCTCTGGGACCCCACATTATTCCTGATGTTATTGGCAGTGAGATGATTTATGTATTTCAATAAGTTCTGAAGGCACACTCCAAATTTTACAAGTAGCAGCTGGCCAACAAAACGCTGCTTTAGGAGACTGATAGCGCCTTACTCATAGAAATACTAATTTTACAAGTGCAATTGTCTCAGCCCTGGCCTCCTGCCTGTCAATAATGAACAATTAGTGAAGGGTAAGGCTAGGCTAAGGGTATTTGTGTAGCCAGATGTGTATATTTTTGTCATATTTGAACAAAAATGTCTAGAGAGAAAATCTTCTTTTTCGCATATCTCCTTTATTTATCAACCGATTTTGGGGGGAAAATCAAATAGATTCAGGTTTTTTTTCCTTTTTAGAGGCCCCTCATATTTCAAGACCCTAAACTGTAGTTTTGTTAGTTTATACCTTAATCCGGCCCTGGGTAACTCTCTCTATTTCATGGTTGCAAATCTCGGGCGGGCAGAAGAAAGAGCAGAAGGGAACATTCCGTGTTACAGCTGGACTCTGGAATCCACCTGCCAGGAGATTTCACAACGCGACGCTGCGTCACACACCTCCTAGGTCCCCCCGTTATATTGTCCCCACCCCTGGCCCATGCAAATGAGCTCCCCGGGGCCCTGTTCATAGCCCAGCCCAGGCCGCTCACCCCGCTCAGAGCCAGCGCCGGGCTTCAGCTTCCCATCCCGCCNGAAGCCTGGGGAGACCCTGACACTGACCTGCGCCGTGTCCGGATTCTCTCTCACTAGCTACGCGGTGCAGTGGGCCCGCCAGCCAGCGGGGAAAGGCCTGGAATTGGTAGGAGAAATCTGGTCCAATGGAGGCACTGCTTATATAGCGATTCTCTCAAAAATCACCTCCCCATCAGCAGAGACACCCCCAAAGGCCAAGTGTTCCTGCAACTGACCCCATGCCACTATAGATCGAACACACTCTTAAAAGGAGACGACAGGTTCCAAACTCCTCTGGCCTCAATACAAACACAGATTGTCACACGGTACTGCCCTGATCGCTATTCGAATCGTCTTCGCTGTAAGGGTCTGATCCAAACCCTGCTAAAGCCCCTGGTGGGTCTTTCCAGTCCCTTCAGTAAACTGCAGCTCAGCCCTTACATCCGGAGGGCTGGGAGGGGATTCAAGGGAGCTCTCGGTGCAGCAGTGTGCTCAGGATGCCCCCCCAGGGCCGCCCAGAGGATTCAGGGGGCCTGGGGCAAAGCAATTTCGGGGGCCCCTTCCATAAAAAAAGTTGCAATACTATAATAACATGTATTTGGAAATGTAAAAAATAACCAGTGAAATACATTCAAAAATAATTTTTAATAATTTGAAAATACACGAAATACATTATTTAAAAACATTCAATGCTTTAATGGGATGTGTACATTTCCAATTACATAATGGGCTGTCGCTGGGTGATGGTTGGTGCCAATGGGCTGTCGCTGCCTGGGGGTGGCGCTGCTGTTGCCCAGGGCTGGGTGGGGAGCTGGGCTCTGGGTCGGGGGGTGCCCGGCTCAGAGGGGCTGGGCTCGGAGCTGGGGGTCAGGGATGGGAGGGATGGGGTCAGGGGGGTGTCTGGCTCAGAGGGGCTGGGCTCGGAGCTGGGGGTCAGGGCTATGTGGGGATGGGGTCGGGGGGTGCCCGGTTCAGAGGGGCTGGGCTCGGAGCTGGGGGTCAGGGATGGGAGGGATGGGGTCAGGGGGGTGTCTGGCTCAGAGGGGCTGGGCTCGGAGCTGGGGGGCAGGGCTATGTGGGGATGGGGTCGGGGGGTGCCCGGTTCAGAGGGGCTGGGCTCGGAGCTGGGGGGCAGGGCGGTGGGGGGACGGGGTTGGGGGGTGCCCAGCTCAGAGGGGCTGGGCTCAGAGCTCAGGGTCAGGGACGGGGGGGAGTGGCTGAAGGGGTGCCCAGCTCAGAGGGGCTGGGCTCGGGGTCAGGGCTGTGGGGGGATGGGGTGGGGGGGTGTCCGGTTCAGAGGGGCTGGGCTCGGAGCTGGGGTCAGGGCTGGGGGGTGTCCGGTTCAGAGGGGCTGGGCGCGGAGCTGGGGTCAGGGCTGGGGGGTGCACGGCTCAGAGGGGCTGGGCTCGGAGATGGGGGCAGGGCTGGGGGTTGCCCGGCTCAGAGGGGCTGGGCTCGGGGTCAGGGCTGTGGGGGGATGGGGTGGGGGGGTGTCCGGTTCAGAGGGGCTGGGCTGGGAGCTGGGGTCAGGGCGGGGGGGTGCCCGGCTCAGAGGGGCTGGGCTCGGGGTCAGGGCTGTGGGGGGATGGGGTGGGGGGGTGTCCGGTTCAGAGGGGCTGGGCTTGGAGCTGGGGTCAGGGCTGGCGGGTGCCCGGCTCAGAGGGGCTGGGCTCGGAGCTGGGGTCAGGGCTGGGGGTTGCACGGCTCAGCGGGGCTGGGCTCGGAGATGGGGTCAGGGCTGGGGGGTGCCCGGCTCAGAGGGGCTGGGCTCGGAGCTGGGGTCAGGGCTGGGGGGTGTCCGGTTCAGAGGGGCTGGGCTCGGAGCTGGGGTCAGGGCTGGGGGTTGCACGGCTCAGAGGGGCTGGGCTCGGAGATGGGGTCAGGGCTGGGGGTTGCCCGGCTCAGAGGGGCTGGGCTCGGGGTCAGGGCTGGGGGTCAGGGATGGGGTGGGTGGTGCCCGGCTCAGAGGGGCTGGGCTCGCAGATGGGGGTCAGGGCTGGGGGGGTGCCTGGCTCCGATTACCACGCCGCTTACCCCCTGTCCCAGAGCCTCAGCGAGCCGCGTCCAGGAGCTCCTGCCGCTCAGCCCGCCGGAGCTCGCAGCCCCGCCCCCTCACCACGCGGCTCGGAGCGGGAGGAGCTCAGGCCCCGCCCCCTCACCACGCGGCTCCGAGCGGGAGGAGCTCAGGCCCCGCCCCCTCACCACGCGGCTCGGAGCGGGAGGAGCTCAGGCCCCGCCCCAGCCACGCCGCTGCAGCGCTGTCCAGGGCTGCTCCTGGGCGCCGCGCGCTGAGGCTCCCGGGGACGGGGGAAGGCGGAGGCGGGGGGAGCCTCGACATTCTAGGGCCCTGCAGGGGCCCCCCTCTGGGTAGCCCTGATGGCCCCGCACTCGCTGGGCGCTGCCCAGACACAGAGTTGGCACCAGTCCGACTCCCTCTCTGACCAAATAACTCCGAGCATTCAGGGAGAGGGTTTGTGTCTCCTATAAGAAGCGGGAACATGCAAATGCGGGAGACAGTTTCCTGTTTAAATCTGAGCCTCTCTCTGCCCAGGCTGCACCCGGAGACACAATCCGCAGCCCCTGGGTCTGTGCAGTGACCAGCCAGTCCCCTGAGAACTTTCCCCTCCAGCACCCGGGAACATGAGACTTTGGTTTCATTTTGTTTTCATTTTTGCAGCTTTGGAAGGTATTTTTGTCTCCTGAGTAATGTGCACAGTCAGGTGACTGTTATACTATTGCTTTTTTGTATGTGATTTGTATTGTGTCTTTCTTCCCAGGTGCCCGGTCGCAGGGGTTGGTGGAGTCCGGAGGGGATGTGAAAAAGCCCGGAGACTCTCTCCGCCTCTCCTGCAAAGCCTCCGGCTTCACCTTCACCAGCTACAATATGAATTGGGTCCGTCAGACTCCCGGGAAGGGACTGGACTGGGTGTCATTCATCGGCAGCAGAGGGCGAAATATCTACTACTCCGACGCAGTCAAAGGCCGATTCACCATCTCCAGGGACAACTCCAACAACCTGCTGTATCTGCAGATGACCGGCCTGAAGCCCGAGGACACCGCCCGGTATCACTGTGCGGGTGAAGCACAGTGAGGGGAAGCCGGGCTGAACCAAGACAAAAACCTCCCCCTGCAATCATTAGTGAAGCAGGTTGCAGGCGCCCAAGATCCGTAAGTGAAAATGAGATCAGATATGGGAAGAGGTCTAGCAACAACAATCCCTTTTTATTCTTATCATTATTCCTAGTTTTTATTATTTTAGTGAAGATCAAAGAGTTTACACAAGTTCCCACAAAAGACAGAAAAAAAATTATTTAGGTCCCTTCCACTTTTTTTCCTCTGCCGAGGACAAATTCTGAGCCCACTCACAGTGTCCTGGACAGTCACAGATGCAGAGACATAAAGGCCGGAGCGGAGCAGGATGAGAAACTCGTCTGAGCTCCGGCATAACACAGGCCCTAGCGCCTCAACCTGGTTCATTCCGGTCCCGTCTAGGACCCTCTTCACTTCACCGCGCTGGGATTCCGCTCGGTGTCACCCTGTCAGTGACACATTCCCGCAGAAAGACACCGATCTCTCGGATTTGGCACTAGAACGCACTGTTTGTTTCTTTGTTTGTTTGCTCGCTTTGTTTTTTGTTTCTTTGTCTGGTTAGTTGAATAATTTTTCCACCAATGGTGGCTTTTCTAGCACAAGGAGCATTTTCCTAGGAGAAAAAAAATTCTGGGTTAAATCAATAAAGAAATAACCCCCAAAATATTCATTTTCTGGTTTTAATAATAACACAAAATGGGGGGATCCGTGAGAGACAGAGAGGGGGTGGGGTGCAGGGTCTGCTTCTCCCATCCAGCAAGGGGGGCAGCAATGAAAAAACAGCACAGCACAGCCTTGGGAACAAGCCTGAAAAAGGACAGTGGAGGTTGGAAACATGATTTTTAACTCTGCACCTACACAAACTGCTCATTTGCACATAGAAAACTTGCAGGTGCCCTTTGACTCCACCTCGCCAGTAGTGTCTCAGGGTTAAACTTCAGTGCTGGGTCCCTCAGGCTCCTGGGAAGCGTCTGGAGCGGGTCTTCAGGGCGCAGTATACACGAAATTGTTCTCATTACCTCGGGGAAATATCAATGATTTGGGATTGGCGTTCCTGGCTCTCCTAGGTCTGGTCTACACTGGGGGGGAATAACGTAGCTGACTCACAGCGGTGTCTTTCACTGTGGTAAGTCCAGGGGCGAGCGCTCGGGGGCCCAGCGGGTAATGTAGAAAAGCCCTTATATACAGCACTCCGTGCAACTTATCCCCTTACATTTCCTGTTTCTAGCCAGCGATTCCCCTGACCCTGCAGCTCTGGGGTTCAGAGTCCACAGCCCGTGTCTGCCAAACCCCACGAGAACTCTCTCCACGGTCAGGAACATGCACTGTGGTGATTTTTCCTTCTCACTGAAACAGCTTTCACAGGTACATTGTTTTCCGGAGGACACTGGAGAGACCCGAGGTTTTGTTACAATCTCACTAGGAGCCAGGGTCTCTAGGAATCTCATTGTGTCTTAATTTTCAGGTGCTTTTTCACAGGCTGAGCTGGTGGAGTCCGGAGGGGATGTGAAAAAACCGGGAGACTCTCTCCGCCTCTCCTGTCAAGCCTCTGGGTTCACCTTCACCGACTACTGGAGGCAATGGATCAGACAGGCCCCTGGGAAGGGACTGGAGTGGATCGGGGAAATACACCCAACTTCAACTACCATCAACTACGCACAGCCCTTCAAGGGACGCGTCACCATTTCCAGAGACAACCCCCAAAAGCTGGTGTGTTTGCAGCTGAGCAGCCTGAGACTTGATGATGGGGAGAGGGATAGCTCAGTGGTTTGAGCATTGGCCTGTTAAACGCAGCGTTGTGAGTTCAGTCATTGAGGAGGCCATTTAAGGATGGGGCAACAATCTGTCTGGGGATTGGTCCTGCTTTGAGCAGGGGGTTGGACTTCCTGAGGTCCCTTCCAACCCCGATGTTTTATGATTCTATGAGACAAAAACTGATTTGGAAGCGGGTGCAATCTTCCCAATGAACTGCAGAGGTCAGTAGTGCATTCAAATTACAAGATGTCCTACCGCGAATAACATGGAAAGGAACAGTTCTGAACGACATCAACATGAAATGGGAAGATTAGGAGAGAAAGGCAGTTGATAGGCAAGGGTGCCAAATGTGGGTAGCGCAATGTGCAGCAAAGCACGGGATGTTCTAAGGTGATTCAGTTACTGAAAGGGTAAAGATTATAGGGCTGCTGCTTCTTCTTCTTCTTCTCTTCAGCCCTAAACATCTTTACAGGTAGCAGTAAAGAGTCATCATCCATTCCTGCCCATGTGCTCTGCCTCTAGCTCTGACTGACCCTGACAATATTTGCACTATCGGTATCCGATCATCTGTTTGTCTTCTCAGTGTCACCATCATTTTAGTCTTTTTGATTGCAGCGAATCCTGCACCCTGACGTCACATCCTCTACTCCTTCCAACTTCTTCATTTGTCTTGAAATCATTACACTTTACACTGGTCATCTTCCAAAGAAATTCCATCTCTACCGCCTCCAGCCTTCTGATCTCTGCTTCTTTTAATGCAGCTGCTTCTAGGCCACACACTAGTGCTGTTTGCAGACTGGTTTGATGCAGTTTCACTTTCGTTCCAAATGTAATGTTTATTGGGCATATAGACAGCACCTATTGCAAGTGAGTAATTTTATATGAATCAGTAAAATAAGATAAATCTTCACCTGGCCTCTAGATTTGTCCTCCAGTCTGTCCTCCCCCTATAGCACAGGCCATAGCATTTCAGTAAGTGATTCCTGTGTGACACCCAGAGCTACTGTCAGGGGGGCTGAAACAATCTGTATCGTGGGGGTGCTGAGAGCCACTGAACCAAACTTTCCCGTGCCTCAGTTTACACGGTTATAAGCATAGGAGAGAATGACTTTTTCTTTCTTTGCCTGGGAGCTATGGATGGAAAATCACTATGGAAGTGTTGGGTGATATTATCAGTAGCAGCAGCAGAAGCTAAAACAGCAACAGGTGTAATATACTCTCTGCTCGTCATGTCTCATCTGCCGGCAGAAAGGGCACTGACTGGCTCATCAAAGCATCAATGTCCTTACTAATCTTCTGCAAGATCCTTTATTCTTTACTCCCAGGACCGGTCCCATTTAAATCAATGGGGTTACACACACGGGGAATAAAGGCGGCAGGATGTGATTGTTTCCTGCACGCATACGGATCTGCACAGGAATATTTCGCTAGACTTATAGCTCACCGGGTTGTGTAATTAAATCAGAATTGCTGAATCCATGTAGGAATCATCCTCATTATCTCCAGCGTTTTGATAACTCCATTCCCTGTTTTGCAAATTTCAAGCAATAGCCACAGAATTTTTCTGACTGGTGTATGAAAACAGGGCGTTATCCAGCTAACACATCACATGGTATCTGGGGACCTCGTAATCTTTAATGAGTTTGTCCTCACAACAACACTGTGGGGCAGGAAAGTGCTGGTGTGTCCTAAGTGCAGATGGGGGCCGAGACACAAGGGGGATACGTTACACTGGCCCAGGGTAACCCAGGAAGTCTGTGGAGGAAAAAGGGGATGGAATCCCCATCCCCCTACCCGTAACCCCAGCCTGGATCCCTAAGCACTGACTTCTCATTGCGCCTTCCTGAATGCCCAACCCTAGATGTTCAGACGGGCTCTTGGGGAGCTTGTCTCTCTTATAAGGAGGGGGATATGCAAATAGGGGCGACAGGTTCCTGTTTAAATCTGTCCCACTCTCTGCCCAGCCTGCAGCCGGAGAGACCATCCGCAGCCCCCTGGGTCTGTGCAGTTACCGGTCAATAGTCTGGAAACTTCCCCCGACAACAACGCGGAAAATGACACTTTGGCTCCATTTGGTTTTCTTTCTAGCGGCTCTGGAAGGTAATTTATCCCCCATTAATACACAGGAGGGGGCGGGTATCTGGTACTATTGCTGCTGATATCGATGCGGTGTGTGACACTTCTTCCTTCTGTCGTCTCACAGCCACTGATGTACAAAGTGCCCAGTGTGGCTGGTTCTCCCTCTGTTCCCTGGTTATTTTCCTTCGCTCCTTGAATCCGGCGCTAAAAAATGACCGGTTTCCTCTGCGACTGAGCTTCATTTACCATCTGCCCCTTTCCCCCCTTCTCCCCCAGGGGCCGCTCGCAGGTGGTTCTGACCCAGTCGGGGCCAGCGCTGAAGAAGCCCGGAGAGTCCCATACGCTGCAATGTGCCACCAGCGGGTTCACTCTGAGCAGCGCCTGGATGGGCTGGATCAGACAGGAGCCGGGGAAGGGGATGGAGTGGCTGGCTCTGTATTACAATGAGGGAAGCAAGTCCTACGCCTCCTCCGTCCAGGGCCGATTCACAGCCTCCAAGGACAGCACCAACTTCTACCTTGAAATGAGCAGNGGCAGGATGTGATTGTTTCCTGCACGCATACGGATCTGCACAGGAATATTTCGCTAGACTTATAGCTCACCGGGTTGTGTAATTAAATCAGAATTGCTGAATCCATGTAGGAATCATCCTCATTATCTCCAGCGTTTTGATAACTCCATTCCCTGTTTTGCAAATTTCAAGCAATAGCCACAGAATTTTTCTGACTGGTGTATGAAAACAGGGCGTTATCCAGCTAACACATCACATGGTATCTGGGGACCTCGTAATCTTTAATGAGTTTGTCCTCACAACAACACTGTGGGGCAGGAAAGTGCTGGTGTGTCCTAAGTGCAGATGGGGGCCGAGACACAAGGGGGATACGTTACACTGGCCCAGGGTAACCCAGGAAGTCTGTGGAGGAAAAAGGGGATGGAATCCCCATCCCCCTACCCGTAACCCCAGCCTGGATCCCTAAGCACTGACTTCTCATTGCGCCTTCCTGAATGCCCAACCCTAGATGTTCAGACGGGCTCTTGGGGAGCTTGTCTCTCGTATAAGGAGGGGGATATGCAAATAGGGGCGACAGGTTCCTGTTTAAATCTGTCCCACTCTCTGCCCAGCCTGCAGCCGGAGAGACCATCCGCAGCCCCCTGGGTCTGTGCAGTTACCGGTCAATAGTCTGGAAACTTCCCCCGACAACAACGCGGAAAATGACACTTTGGCTCCATTTGGTTTTCTTTCTAGCGGCTCTGGAAGGTAATTTATCCCCCATTAATACACAGGAGGGGGCGGGTATCTGGTACTATTGCTGCTGATATCGATGCGGTGTGTGACACTTCTTCCTTCTGTCGTCTCACAGCCACTGATGTACAAAGTGCCCAGTGTGGCTGGTTCTCCCTCTGTTCCCTGGTTATTTTCCTTCGCTCCTTGAATCCGGCGCTAAAAAATGACCGGTTTCCTCTGCGACTGAGCTTCATTTACCATCTGCCCCTTTCCCCCCTTCTCCCCCAGGGGCCGCTCGCAGGTGGTTCTGACCCAGTCGGGGCCAGCGCTGAAGAAGCCCGGAGAGTCCCATACGCTGCAATGTGCCACCAGCGGGTTCACTCTGAGCAGCGCCTGGATGGGCTGGATCAGACAGGAGCCGGGGAAGGGGATGGAGTGGCTGGCTCTGTATTACAATGAGGGAAGCAAGTCCTACGCCTCCTCCGTCCAGGGCCGATTCACAGCCTCCAAGGACAGCACCAACTTCTACCTTGAAATGAGCAGCCTGAGAGCGGAGGACACCGCCGTGTATTACTGCGCCAGAGACACAGTGAGGGGAAGCCGGTCTGGGCTCAGACAAAAACCTCCCCCTGCAGAGACTGGGGAAGGGATTCCCTGGGGGTGGCGCTCTCCATCCACAGCAGTGAGAAGAGACACACACAAAGTATCTCCCCTGGACGGGATCTCACACAACTGCCAGGGGAGAGAGAGGCTCTGCTGACTCCATCTGCCCCTGGGGAGCGCAGGGGGCAGATGCTCAGTGGCTATTGTAGTGAAGAAGGAGCAGGTGCATCCGCCCTCACTCTGCGATGCTCCCACTCACTCTCCAGGGCTTTCTGGTCAGCCACTCTCCAGTGCCAGGCTCCCTCCTTCTCCCACTGAAGGGAGAAGCTGAGCCCGAGGGAAGGTCAGTGGCAAGGCTGAGCCCTGAATGAAGATGATTGACTGGAAGGGGGGGGTCACTAATCTAGAGGTGACCTCAGCCCATGGATAATTCTCTGTGGGTGAAATTCACCCCCGTGTGGGGGGCCTTACACAAGGGCCTTGTAACAGTGAACCCCATAAAGGGGCTCATAAATGTATGTATAATATAACTGGAATAGGGTTTTGCTACATAGGCCATGTAACACATCTATGTAAAGGTTGTGATCTACTGGTTATGTTCACCCTAGTTGTATACAGGCACCATTTGTGTGTTCAAAGTTATGAACATTGGCTGTATGATTGCTTGATTTCTAAGGGGCCTCAGTTAGAACATTTGATGACTTCTTGGGAAAGGAATGTGCAAATTAGGTGTTCAGTCAGGGGGCACTTAACAGACAAAAGAGCTTGGAAGACTCCAATCCACATTAGAAGTCTACCTGAGGACGTTCAAGGCAGCATGTGGGTAATGGCTGCTACCTGCAGTCCTGAGTCATGCATGGGCATGTGACCTGCCCATGTGATTCCGAATCTCCATTCTGTGNAGACTCTGGTCTGTGTCTGAAGCAGATAGGTGTGTCTGGCTGTCAGCAAGACTTTGAGTGCTGGAACCACCAGTAGCTGGCAGGGGAGAATAGAACCAGAGGTAGCCTTTGCACATCAGCTGGCAGCTCCCAAGTGGGTTTCTGTGAACCAACCCGTCACAGGCCTCTGCCTGTACTGTGGCCCGCCTAGCCAGAGGAATTTCTTCACCCCATCCAGCAGTTTAGAAGTGCACAATCCTGATTCCCCTGCCTTCCCCCTTCTGTTCATGCTGAATCCGGTGCCGGTTGGGTGGGATATGGGCCTGTTTTCACACACACTCCTACTGTGCCTCGTACACCTTTGATTAGGGGCAGTTTGGGGTCCCCACACCAGTGCTGACATCAGCCAATGTGCAGAGTGGGGGGAGAATTCCATGGGAGTCAGGTGAGCAGAGACACAGCAAGAATAACGCGATTCATGAGTGTTCCCGGGGCACAAGCAACCAACATTTTCAACCTGAACCATCAGGACCAACCCTAGAGAGACAGAAAAGCGGCGCCATTGCACAAACAATTCCCCGAGCCGAGAAAAAGGGGCTCGAATGGACGCCAGTGTTATTCCCCACGTCTCTGCTTCCCAGCAAAAGGGGGAGTTTGGGAAGAAATACAAACACGTGTCCAAAGGCCATTCCTGTCCCCTGGGCACAGAGTGCCTAACTGCCCTGGCTGCTTTCAAACATGCCTCAGGAAATACATTATTTCAATAGCATAAAAGCAAATGAATTTTCCTTTGGTCTCTCGCCTTACAAATGGACGGGCTGTGTCCAATGGCCAGTATTGGATGCTAAGGATGATACATGAATTGACCAGGGCTTGATCCAGTATCAGGCGCTGTGTTAAAGACACAGTCACACAGTCCTTGCTAGACTCTCTAGTACGTCACTCTCCCCTGTGGGCTCGGGGCTGGGAGCTGGAGGCCGTTCGCAGTTGAATTCCCCAGTCCCTTAGGAAAAGGAGGAGATACAAATGCGGCTACTCATCTCCCTGCTTAAAACCCCTCAATCCCCAGATCCTGACGCTCCGGCACTGAGAAGCCGCAGCCTTGTGGGTTAAAGCAGTAAAGTCGTTATTTACCCTTTCCCCAAATACACAAACCAGGGGTCACCAGATTAAATTAACAGGGGTCCGAAAGTCTAATGAGGATCCCAGCGCCCTGTGCCCAGCGCTGCACAGACACAGGACGGGACAGTCTGACTCCCGCACCCGGAGCCCTGGGGCGAGTCAGTCAGATCACTGGCAGTAGGAGTGTGTGTCTCTTATAACGCGGGGACATGCAAATGAGGGAGACAGTTTCATGTTTAAATCTGTGCCTCTCTCTGCCCAGGCTGCACCCGGAGACACAATCCGCAGCCCCTGGGTCTGTGCAGTGACCAGCCAGTCCCCTGAGAACTTTCCCCTCCAGCACCCGGGAAAATGGGATTTTTGCTCCTGTTCGTTCTCGCTGTAGCAGCTTTGGAAGGTATTTTCCTGCTCTGAATAATGGGCAGAATTAGAGCAATAGATTACCTTATCGCTGTCTATATACCAGTATTTATAACCTGTCTTTATTCCCAGGTGTCCGGTCCCAGGTGCAGCTGGTGGAGTCCGGAGGAGATGTGAAAAAGCCCGGAGACTCTCTCCGCCTCTCCTGCAAAGCCTCCGGCTTCACCTTCAGCAGCGCCTACATGAGCTGGGTCCGACAGGCTCCCGGGAAGGGACTGGAATGGGTCGCTTATATAAGCACCAGTAGGAGTACATACTACCCTGATTCAGTGAAAGGCCGATTCACCATCTCCAGGGATAATCCCAAGAGTGAGCTGTATCTGCAAATGACCGGCCTGAAACCCGAGGACACCGCCCGCTATTACTGTGCGAGAGACACAGTGAAACCAAACCGGTTTGTGATCATACAAAAACGCAGGCTGCGGAATCGCCCTTCTCCCGGCAGCCGCGCGGGGGCAGCAGTGACACACACACCGCTCCGGGCTCGGACAGGAGACCGAGCAACCGGGTGAATGTAACACAAACCTCCCGTCAGTTTTAACCCTTCCGTTCCCGGGCAACGTGTCTCCCCGTCCTGCCCAGAGCCCCCCTGCCCTGGGCCTGCGGTGCAGAGATCCCTCGCTTCATCTGTGAACTCCAATCCGGAGTGAGTCCTGTTCTGAGTCGCTCTCCCCTCGCAGACCTGGCACGTTGGCTCTCCCGGGGCCCGTCTCTGTGTCAGACTCACAGGGCAGCGTCTGTCAGCTCCCATTCTGTGGCTCTCACACACACAGATGCGCACAGAGACTAACCGCACCGTTAGAAGACAGCAGCCCACAAATTTCCATTTCCCCTAATACACTCTGTGCCCCTCACTCCACCCCTCCCCGCCTTCGCTCACCCCCCTTCACCTCCCAATAGCCCAGGCTGAGAGAACCAACATTAAAGTGAATGAAAACATGTAATTTAAACCCCTCTCTTACAGCCAGGCTGAGGGTTTCCAAGCTGCCCTACAGATCTGGACACCTCATTCCTATTATAATCCCTTTGGTTAGAAAACCGCAGCCTGGGCAGATAGGTGTGAATTCTGGAAGGCTCCTAGCAGAGCCAGCAGCCAGCTGACACGGGCTTTCAATAGGTGTTCAGGGCTCGGTCCAAAAGGTGATTTCAGCACCTAACTGCCGCCTTATGTGCCTAAATCGGACATGCCACCGAGACCCTCAAAGCCTGCACCCTGTAGGCACCGAAATCCCCTAGGTGCCGGGCTGGTGATATTTGCTGGGGAAGAGAGAGCAGGAAAGCGAGTCACTCTACAGCCCAGGGGTTAGGACACTCTCTGGGACTCAGGAGACTCAAGTCTCTGCTTTAATGAGTCTCTAATTACTTGTAGCAAGTGCAACAGCCTTGCAACAGCCATGTCCCCTTGTTAGCTTCGCCCTTAATGTATCAACCCTAGAACACCCCCCACCACACACACACAAAAAATTCGATCTTAAATAACCACACTCACATCCCAGAAAACATACATGAGGGAAAAGAAATAGAGAGAGAGCAGAACACAAGGAGAGAAATAAAACTGAGTTTCCTATTGTGGCTGGCTGTGATCATTCCAGAGAGATGTAGGGAACAGCCAGTGACGCCCTTATGTTGACTGGTAAATTACACTATGAATAATCCTTCTGGTGGAAGCAAATATTAGCGGGTGTTTAGGTATTTCCGTATGATTCAGTAACATGGGACAAATCTTCCTCCGGCCTTCTGTAGCCCATGGCACTACTCAGAGATGTACCTGCTATCTCCCTTAAGGACCATTAAATATCCCAACCCCAGCTCTCGGATTTTACAAACCAATCTCTGCAAAGGTTCGCCCGCCCCTTAGGGAAACCGAGCCTGGCACCTGTGCACACTGCCTCTCATAATATTCATTGCATGACTGAGCCTCACCCCGCACCCTGGCGCCTCTTGGGCTACGACTTTCAGAAAAACACAGGGGATCCTGACCCCCAAATTCCCACTGATTTTAAGGGCTGGTAGAATAATAATAAAGAATTCTCTCTTCCCGTCCACTATTGATAGAGTTGAATATACTTTCCCCAATTCTTCTTCTAGAAGAAGGAGGAGGAGGAGTTTTCAGACATTACTAATAATAACACCTAGCTGTTCCATAGTGGTTTTCATTCATAGATGTCAAAGCACTGAGAAAGGAAGGTCAATACAATCTTCCCATTTTATAGCCGTACAAACTGAGGCACAGGGAGTGTAAATTTCTTACCCAAGGTCACCCATCATCCCAGTAGTAAAACCAGGACTAAACACCCGGATTCGCACGTACCAAGCTAAGGTCCCACCAGGAGATTACACTGCCCGAAGGATATCCCACCAACAGAGGGACAAGGAGACAGAATTTAGTGGAAGGTGAATGATCAATCAGGAATTTTGTCTCTAAAACGCAACTAGGGTTATTGCCGAAAAGACTGCAGCAATTATTCTGTGAGTGGAGTTCTTCCTCGTCTCCTTTACTCACACAGGCCTTTCCCACCACACCCACCTCCGGGAGGCTGGGTTTGTTCAGGGCTCAGGTCCAAGATGTGTCTTATAAAGCGCAGGAGATGCAAATTCAGCGCCTCGGCGCTATAGAAACCCTGTGATCTCCGGGACCCCGCAGTGTGAGAAGGGAGGAGGGACAAGTCCGGGTGTCAGTGCAGTTCCCACCAGAAAACCCTCCAGCACCAGCACCATGAGCCTGTGGCTGAGCCTCTCTCTCTTTCTAGCAGCCCTTGGAGGTGATTTTATCCCCTTCCCCGCTACCCGGACTGGAGACACCAGGGGATGCTGCACATCCCTACCCTGACCCAGAGCGCAGTGACGTCACGGGGAACCTTCCTGCTGCTCCCAAGGGGCTCTGAGCCAGGCCGGGGGTGAATGTGATTCTCCTTCTGTCTTTCCAGGGGTCCAGGCACAGGTCCAGCTGGTGGAGTCCGGAGGAGGGATTCAAACGCCTGGGGGATCTCTCCGCCTCTCCTGCAAAGCCTCCGGATTCACCTTCAGCAGCTACTTCATGGACTGGGTCCGTCAGGCGCCGGGGAAAGGACTGGAGTGGGTCGCACAGAGACGCAATCCTGCTGATAATTTAGCAGCATATTACAGTGATGCGGTAAAAGGGCGATTCACCATCTCCAGGGACGAGTCCAGCAGCGCGGTGTAACTGCAAATGAACAGCCTGCGAGCCGAAGACACCGCCCGGTATTACTGTGCGAGAGACACAGCGATCAGAAACCTCCTGCGGTTAGCACAGAAACCTCCAGCGCGAATCCCCCGCCCGCTCCGTGCCCACAGTCACTGCCGGGACAGAGCGGTCAGACAGGGAGGAACAGGGAGTGTAAAGTCCCCAGTCCTTTATCCGGGCTTCACTCCTCTGAAAACTCACTTTGATTATCAAAGACCCACAGTTCCGACAGAACCGAGACCGCCTTATACATTTCCTAGTCACGCTGAAATAGAATCCGCCTCAAAAGTGTTATGAACACTTAGCTGCCCGACCTTCAGCAAACTAAGCTGGAGAAAACAGGCAGGAAGCAGGAGCCATAGAGCCGGAGTGGAACCTGCTTGAACTAGACTTTTTTACACCGTGGTTTTGCCACAGTTTGCACACACCTAACGAAGGCTGAATTGTGTTTCTTGAACACGCTGCTTCATTTGCAAAGCGACTGGGGCTCCTGAATAGCCAATACCACGTTCTGAGAAGGGGGGGAATTGTTCCACTAGTCCTAAATTCACAGGCAGAACGTGGGAATTCCCTGTACAGAATCTAGTGGATTCATCTTTTTTCAAACTCCAAGTTTCTTGCACATGCACATTCATAATAAAATCCCCCTTCTACAGAGAGCGTCTCGTTTTCAGAACTGCCTGGTTTTCTGAGCGCACAGTAAATTATCACCACTACTGTCTGGTTAATTCATGTGTCAGACAGTCGTTCTGCGGGTCTGTGTTTCAATCAATCTGTTTAAACTGAAATCAAATTCAAGATTACAACTGGGCAGGACACAACCTGTCTCACAAGCGGTGTCAATATGTAACTTCACATAATTTTCCTTCCTTCAACCCATTTCTGCAGAAGTTAGGCCGCTAACTAAGAGGGGCAAAGTGCAGGGGAATATTTAACATGAGAGCTTTGAAGGAGCCAGGCTCGGAGTATCACAAAAGAAAATCTGGAGAGAGCTAATCCCTTGGAATGCTCCAGTCCGGCACAGCTGCCTTCCCTACATATTGACAGTGACTCGGCTGTGAAGTGATGAATCCTGGTCCCATTCAAGTCAAGGCAAAACTCCCATTGGCTCAGTGGGACTGGGATTCCGTCCCCAGTGATGGTAAAATGTGTCAGACTCATAACAGAGGCACAAGAGGGCAGAATGGTGTTTCCATGTGCAAAAAGAACGATTTCAAGATCTGCAAAAAGAATAGGAGTACTTGTGGCACCTTAGAGACTAACAACTCCTATTCTTTTTGTGGATACAGACTAACAGGGCTATTACTCTGAAACGATTTCAAGATCTGTCATTCCTTCTGTGTGTCTATCTATGAGATATAGAGAGAGAGTAAAAAGAGAAGGTTTAAAGTGATGGAGGGAGAGGGAGAGAGGGAGCAATGCAGTGGGGCACTAGAGGAATCTCACATACTTTCCCTACTCACCTAGGCGTATCCTTCCTTGTTCTCTCTAGGACAAATTAACCCACTAGTCAGATATGTCAATCAAAGGCTTATAAACCACTCAATTCCTCAATATAGGGTTGAAGAGATTTAAGTGGTCCAGAGATCTGCCCCTGGGGCCTCTGAACAGTGCAGGAAATGTAACCCACAAAGTCATAATGGACAATGTGTTTTAACGGTGAGAGTAATTAACCATTAAAACAATTTATCACGGGTAGTGGTGGATTCTCCATCACTGACCATTTTTAGATCAAGATTGGAAGTGGGTTTTTTTCCAAAAAATCTGCGCTAGGAATTTTTTGGGGAAGATCTGAGTTCTGTGTTATACAAGAGGCCAGACTAGATGCTCACAATGGTCCCTTTGGGACTTAGAATCCATGAAACCCACTGAGTAAAACTCAGGGAAACATAAATCATTTGGGTTTGGCGTGTTCATGTCTCTCGTATATAGAGCAGTCTATGCAAATTATCCCCTTGCATTTCCTGTTTAAAGCCAGCGATCCCCCCTGACCCTGCAGCTCTGGGGTTCAGAGTCCACAGCCCCCGTGTCTGCCCAGAAACCTGCCAAACCCCAAGACATCTCTCTCCATGGTCAGGAACATGCACTGTGGTTATTTTTCCTTCTCATTGAAACAGCTTTCACAGGTACATTGATTTCCTGAGGACACTGGCGAGACCCCAGAGTTTGTTACACTCTCACTTGGGAGCCAGGGTCTCTAGGAATCTCATTGTGTCTTTATTTTCAGGTGCTTTTTCACAGGCTCAGCTGGTGGAGTCCAGAGGGGGTGTGAAGAAACCCCGAGACTCTCTCCGCCTCTCCTCTCAAGCCTCTGGGTTCACCCTCACCGAATACTGGATGCAATGGATCGGACAGGCCCCTGGGAAGGGACTGGGGTGGATCGGGGAAATACACCCAACTTCAACTACCATCAACTACGCACAGCCCTTCAAGGGACGCTTCACCAGCTCCAGAACAATCCCCAAAAATGGCGTATTTGCAACTGAGCAGCCTGAGACCTGAGGACACCGCCCTGTATTATTGTTCGAGAATCCCACAGTGAGCAGAAAGCTAGTGCGGTCCGGAGAAAAACTGATTTGGAAGAGGATGCAATCTTCCCAATGAACTGCAGAAGTCAGCAGTACATTAAAAATAAAAGATGTCCTGTTCAGTTATTTAAAGGATAAAAAACAACAACAACCAGGAGTACTTGTGGAGACTAACACATTTATTTGGGCATAAGCTTTCCTGGGCTACAACCCACTTCATCAGATGCATGGAGTGGAAAATACAGTAGGCAGGACCGGCTCCAGGCACCAGCGAAGGAAGCAGGTGCCTGGGGCACCCAATAGAAAGGGGCGGCACATCCTTCACTCCCTGTCTTCCTCTTCAGGGGCACTTCGGTGGCAGCTCAATGAGCTGGAGCCGGCCCTGAAACCTGATTCAGTGAAAGGCCGATTCACCATCTCCAGAGACAATCCCAACAGCCTGCTGTATCTGCAAATGACCGGCCTGAAGCCCGAGGACACCGCCCGCTATTACTGTGCGAGAGACACAGTGAAACGAAACCGGTTTGTGATCATCCAAAAACCCAGGCTGCGGAATCGCCCTTCTCCCGGCAGCTGCGCGGGGGCAGCAGTGACACCCACACCGCTCCGGGCTCGGACAGGAGACCCTGCAACCGGGTGAATGTAACACAACCCTCCCGTCAGTTTTAACCCTTCCGTTCCCGGGCAACGTGTCTCCCCGTCCTGCCCAGAGCCCTGCTGGGCCTGCGGTGCAGAGATCCCTCGCTTCATCTGTGAACCCCAATCCGGAGTGAGTCCTGTTCTGAGTCGCTCTCCCCTTGGATACCTGGCACCTTGGCTCTCCTGGGGCCCGTCTCTGTGTCAGACTCACAGGACAGCTCCTGTCAGTGTAAAGGGGAAACGCGCATTGCGGGATTGATCCAGTGCCCATCAGAGACAACAGGATTCATCCTCTTGCCGTCATTGGGGTTTGCATCACACCCAACGGATAGAACGAATTCCTCATGGGGCCAAATCCTCTGCTAGTGTAAAGTCACTAGACTCGAGTTACTCCTGTTTACACTAACTGGGGATCTGGCTGTAACCGTGCCTTGGCGGGTCACATCCGAGAATAC
>QXTE01000725.1:43827-49152 GCA_003942145.1 Platysternon megacephalum
GTGGGGATATGAAAGGGAACATGAGTGGTAATGGGAATGGAGATCTGTATTTCAGCGCGAATGCTGATACTTGTCTGAAAGTCAGTGGGAATGAGAATATTTTTGTTGTTGTTTTTTGTTGTTATCCCTCAATATTACATCCTGGGGATGGTGTAAAAACACGTAACGTTCATATCATACGAGTTCTTTAAACACAACCAGGAGAAAGCTTCTGTCTACACTTTATTCTTTATTAATAATTAACTAAGTAAATTATCTTGACGATGCTTAACAGTGATAGATTTGGTGGTGGTTGTGGTCCTAGCGCCTAGGGTCTCCAGAAGCTGGGAATGGGCGACAGGGGGTGGATCACTCGGTGATTCCCTGTTCTGTTCATTGCCTTTGGGGCACCTGGCACTGGTCACTGTCAGGAGACAGGACACTGGGCTAGATGGACCTTTGGTCTGACCCAGTATTGCCATGCTTAATGTCTGATGTTTTCTGTGAATTCATCTAATTAGTTTTAAATCCAATTTTTAATTTTGCATTCCACAACATACCATGGAAGGTAGTTGCACAAGCTGACTGTGCCTTGTGGGAAGAAGTAGTTCCTTACATTTGTTTTACAGCTGCTGACTATTAATTTCATTAGGAGACTTGTAGTCTGGAGAAAGAAAGAAAGAAAGAAAGAAAGAAAGAAAGAAAGAAAGAAAGAAAGAAAGAGTCAGATCACACAGCATTCGCAAATAGCTGTTCATTACCCTGCCCGGTTACACAGCTCTGAGAGAGCCACTGAACAAAGGAGCTAAAGAGCTCGGGTGGTTTCAGCTCCTTTTCAAGGGTGATGTCCGAGTGTCTGATCTTTATGCAAATCTCCTAGCCAGGGTCCCCGTTTAAATAGCAGCTCCCGGATTCTCACGGCGAACCGCCTGTCCAGGGGCTGAAGTGAATTTCACTCGTTGTCCTTTTTTCTCACCTTTTAAAGAAGATGGAAAATGTGTTGTCACTCCTGGTTTTACTCGCTCTCTCGCCCTGTAAGTCAGGAGGAGAAATTCGGGGGAAATGATCAAACCCTGAGGAAGAGAGGTCAGGATTTAACTGTAACGTTTCCTGTCTTTGCAGGTGTCTGGTCCCAAATCCAGCTGGTCCAGTCCGGGCCTGGCGTGGTGAAGCCCGGAGAGCCCCTCACATTGACCTGCACCGTGTCTGGTTACACCATTTCTTCTGGCTACGACTGGGGCTGGATCCGGCAGGCTCCTGGGAAAGGCTTAGAATATATGGGGCATATATACGGACCTAGCCAGGGCACCAACTACGCCCCGGCTTTCCAGAGCCGAATCACCATCGCCATAGATTCCTCCAAGAACCAGTTCTCCCTGCAGCTCCGCTCGCTGACAGCTGCAGACACCGCCGCCTATTACTGCACCAGATACACAGTGACACGGAGCCCAGCAGGACCCGGACAGAAAGGGGAAGCGGTTTCTATCCAGACATTCAGGGCATTTAACACTGTCATTTTTTTTCTTGAGAGACAGAGGCAGGAATAGAGAAGGAGAGAGAATGGCTAAGAGTCAGGATTTCATAAAGTTCATACAAGGAAATGATACTCTGATATTGCCGAACAGCAGCGAAAACAATGTCACTTCTCATTGCAGGACTAAGGGTTAAACAAAGGAAATCAGCGGCAAACCCAACTCTCACCATGTGCTCTCGTCCCCAGCTGGTTCCCCACCCCAGTTTACAACACTCAGAGATGGAATCTCCATGGATTCAGGATGGGGGTTTACCAGGGATATGGAGCAGCTGCATATGAGGAGAGATGAATAAGTCTGGGAGTTTTCATCTTGGAAAAGAGACAGCTAAGGGGGGATATGATAGAGCAGTGGTCTCCAAACTTTTTTGATCACACACCCCTATCAGTATCAGAGGGGTAGCCGTGTTAGTCTGGATCTGTAAAAGCAGCAAAGAATCCTGTGGCACCTTATAGACTAACAGACGTTTTGCAGCATGAGCTTTCGTGGGTGAATACCCACTTCTTCGGATGCAAGTAGTGGAAATCTCCAGGGGCAGGTATATATATGCAAGCAAGAAGCAAGCTAGAGATAACGAGGTTAGTTCAATCAGGGAGGATGAGGCCCTGTTCTAGCAGTAGAGGTGTGAAAACCAAGGGAGGAGAAACTGGTTCTGTAGTTGGCAAGCCATTCACAGTCTTTGTTTAATCCTGAGCTGATGGTGTCAAATTTGCAGATGAACTGAAGCTCAGCAGTTTCTCTTTGAAGTCTGGTCCTGAAGTTTTTTTGCTGTAGGATGGCCACCTTAAGATCTGCTATTGTGTGTCCAGGGAGGTTGAAGTGTTCTCCTACAGGTTTTTGTATATTGCCATTCCTAATATCTGATTTGTGTCCATTTATCCTTTTCCTTAGAGACTGTCCAGTTTGGCCGATGTACATAGCAGAGGGGCATTGCTGGCATATGATGGCGTATATTACATTGGTGGATGTGCAGGTGAATGAACCAGTGATGGTGTGGCTGATCTGGTTAGGTCCTGTGATGGTGTCGCTGGTGTAGATATGTGGGCAGAGTTGGCATCGAGGTTTGTTGCATGGATTGGTTCCTGAGCTGGAGTTACTATGGTGCGGTGTGCAGTTACTGGTGAGAATGTGCTTCAGGTTGGCCGGTTGTCTGTGGGCGAGGACTGGCCTGCCACCCAAGGTTTGTGAAAGTGAGGGATCATTGTCCAGGATGGGTTGTAGATCCCTGATGATGCGTTGGAGGGGTTTTAGCTGGGGACTGTATGTGATGGCCAATGGACTCCAGACCCCGGACTCCAGTGATGGCACATTCTCACCAGTAACTGTACACCGCACCATAGTAACTCTAACTCAGGAACCAATCCATGCAACAAACCTCGATGCCAACTCTGCCCACATATCTACACCAGCGACACCATCACAGGGAGCTCAGGGTGGGGGTGCGGGGTCTGGGAGGGAGTTAGGGTGCAGGAGAGCACTCAGGGTGGGGCACAGGGTCTGGGAGGGAGTTAGGGTGCGGGAGAGCACTCAGGGTGGGGCACAGGGTCTGGGAGGGAGTTAGGGTGCGGGAGGGCGCTCAGGGTGGGGGTGCAGGGTCTGGGAGGGAGTTAGGGTGTGGGACGGTGCTCAGGGTGGGGGCGCGGGGTCTGGGAGGGAGTTAGGGTGCGGGAGAGCACTCAGGGTGGGGATGCAGGTCTGGGAGGGAGTTAGGGGTGGGAGGGGGGATGAGTGGAGGTGCGGGGTCTGGGAGGGAGTTAGGGTGCCGGAGGGAGCTCAGGGTGGGGGTGCGGGGTCTGGGAGCGAGTTAAGGTTGGAGGCTCAGGGCTGGGGAGGCAGGAGATGCAGAGCACTTACCTGGGGCAGCTCCTGTTTGGTGCAGGGGGGGTGCAGGTGGCTCTGTACAGCGCAGGAGCCACCCCCGCCCCCCAGGCAGGGCCACCCGGAACGCAGGGGCTTTAGGGGCTAAGGGGGTCCCAGGCCCCTGGCCTGCAGCTGTAAAGCCCCTTTCGGAATGCGGCCCTGCGAGCACGGGCTGGAGGACTCAGGAGGAGCAGGGGCAGCCGCCAGCCAGCGGCTGGAGAGAAGCGGCGCTTTCCCCTTCAAAGCCGGCAGGAGCTTTCTCTCCAGCCGCTGTCTGCGCGGCTGCCCCATCTCCTCTACTGGGCGGAGGACTCAGGGCCGCATTCCAAAAGGGGCTTTAGAGCCTCAGGCCAGACCCCCTTAGCCCAGGGCCCTGCAGCCCCTAAAGCCCCAGCGTTCCGGGTGGCTCTGCCTGCGGGGGGGGCAGCTTCCCTGCTCGCTCCCTCCCTCCCTCCCTCCTCCAGCTGCCCTTTTTTTTCCCCCCTCCGGCGGTGCTCCTCCTGCCGTGCCCCCCAATGGATCATCTTGCGCACCCCCTGGGGTGCGTGCACCCCACTTTGGAGACCACTATGATCGAGGTCTATAAAACCCTGACTGCTGTGGAGAAAGTGAATAAGGAAGTGTTATTTACTCCTTCCCATAACAGAAGAACCAGGGGTCACAAAATCAAATTAATAGGCAGGAGGTTTAAAACAAACTGTCATAAAAATACAGCTACGGGTAGCATAAAATCCCTCTTTACCCTGTAAAGGGAATTCCTCTTTTACCTGTAAAGGGTTAAGAAGCTCAGATAACCTGGTTGGCACCTGACCAAAAGGACCAGATACTTTCAAATCTGTGAGGGAAGGTTTTGTTTGAGTTTTTTGTGTAGTTCTCTCGGAGTCAGCAAAGGAACCAGGGCAGGGTAAATACATCCCCCTAAGCCATATCTGGACTAAGCATCTAGTATTGCAGAAATAGTAAGTAATAGCAAAGAAATGCGTTAGATGATCTTTTGTTTTAGCTTGTGAATTTTCCCTGTGCTAAGAGGGAGGTTTATCCCTGTTTTTGTAACTTTAAAGTTTTGCCTAGAGGGGAAATCCTCTGTGTTTGGAATCTTTTTGTTACCCTGTAAAGTTATCTTTCATCCTGATTTTACAGAGGTGATTCTTTTATCTTTTTTTTAAATAAACTTCTTTTAAGAACCTGATTGTTTTTCAGTGTCTTAAAGACCCAGGGGGGTTGATCTGTGCTCACTTTGTAACCAATTGGTTAGGATATTATTCACAAGCCTCCCCAGGAAAGGGGGTGCAGGGCTTGGGGGAATATTTTGGGGGAATAGGACTCCAAGTGGACCTTTCCCTGATTCTTTGTCTAAATCACTTGGTGATGGCAGCATACTGTTCAAGAAGAAGTGGAACTTGTGCCTTGGGAAAGTTTTAACCTAAGCTGGTAAAAATAAGCGAAGGGGGTCTTTCATGTGGGTCTCCACATCTGTACCCCAGAGTTCAGAGTGGGGAAGGAACCCTGACACAAACAAAGGAAGTATTTCTTCACACAACACAGTCAATCTGTGGAACTCTTTGCCAGAGGATGTTGTGAAGGCCAAGACAATAACAGGATTGAAAAAAGAAGGAGGACAGGTCCATCAATGGCTATTAGCCAGGATGGGCAGGAATGGTGTCCCTCGCCTCTGTTTGCCAGAAGCTGGGAATGGGCGACAGGGGATGGATCACTTGATGATTACCTGTTCTGTTCATTCCCTCTGGGGCACCTGGCATTGGCCACTGTCGGAAGACAAGATCCTGGGCTAGATGGAGATTTAGTCTGACCCAGTACGGCCGTTCTTGTGTTCTTATGTTCTTATGAAGCCTGGAGGATTTAGAAACCAGAATCTCACTAGATTTCACTGGCAGCTGTGTTGGGAAAAACGCTGAGAACAGCTTAATAGAACTAAAGACATGTATTTGCCTAG
>QXTE01000725.1:53926-70791 GCA_003942145.1 Platysternon megacephalum
GGTCATTCCATATACTTTGAACAAGTAGTGGACTCTGAGACCTGGGACGGTCCCTTTGCGAATGAGGCTTGGGCCCTAAAGGGTCATTACTGGGTCTGTGGGTCCTATGCTTATCGTAAACTACCCCCAAACTGGTCAGGAATATGCTATGTGGGATATATTAGGCCTCTCTTTTTCCTACTACCTCAAAACCAGGGAAAGACACTTGGGGTCAAAGGGTA
Organism: Platysternon megacephalum; assembly: GCA_003942145.1. NCBI lineage: Eukaryota > Metazoa > Chordata > Testudines > Platysternidae > Platysternon > Platysternon megacephalum. Next base: position 54,148 of record QXTE01000725.1, read on the forward strand.
TGATGATTTAATTAGGGAAACACGGTCGGTAGATTCTGCCTTAGCAGCCGGAAGTTCCCAGAACTGGAAAGCCGATGAAGGGCCCCCTGAACGGATCATAAAGCATTATGGACCAGCCACTTGGAATGCTAATGAACTTGTGGCAGGGGCAAGGGAACCAATATATAATCTAAACCGTATCATTAGGCTGCAGGCTATTCTGGAAATAGTAACCAACCAAACAGCCGCAGCCTTAGATCTATTGGCTGATCAATCAACTCAGATGAGGCGTGCCATTCTCCAGCACCGTATAGCCCTTGATTATCTGTTAGCTGAGGAAGGAGGACTCTGTGCAAAACTGAACGAGTCTAACTGCTGCTTACAAATAGATGACAATGGGCAAGCAGTAAAGCAATTAACTAAGGAAATGAGAAAGATAGCCCATGTCCCCGTACAAACCTGGAATGGGTGGGACATGAGTTGGTTTACCTCCTGGCTGCCGCAGTTGGGATGGCTAAGACAGGGCTTTCTTCTCTTTATACTCTTTGTTACTATCTTATTAACCCTGGCTTGCTTCGCTCCTTGCTTAATTTCGGTGGTCCGGAGGCTGGCTACTCAAACCACCTTTCAGCAAATGATGGTGTTGTTCCCGCCAGTCAAAGCGGACGCTGAAGAGCAGGGACTATAAGACTCTTAGAAATGCTTTTAAGGGGGGAGCTTGTTGGGAAAAATACTGAGAACAGCTTAATAGAACTAAAAACATGTATTTACTTAGGTCAGTTAGCTCCTTATCAGCTTCGTGGCTCATTAGGCCTTAGTTTCCTGGCTCACTTGGCTCCTAAACATAATGCTGCTATTTTCCCATATATCCCCAAGGCCCTAAGGGCAAGGAGTCAATGCTCATATTNTGGATGCCCAGCCTTCTACCTGTCTCTGTTCTTCTCTGCCCCTTGTCACTGGAGCGAGTCACTGACTCACAACCATTCCTGGATTTCACCCTCACACTACGCACATGAAGCAGGGAAGTCTCATTAACCCCGTTTTACAGACGAGGAACTGAGGCCCTGAGGCCCAGAGTCACAAAAGTGGAGATTACCCAACCCGCCTAGGGAATTTGGGCACCCACCGCCCACCAACACGAGTGAGAATTGTGCACGCAGAGCCCCTAGGTGGATTTAACCAACGGCAACGTGGAGCGAGTGGGCGATTTTAGGAACTGAGCCTGTGACTCCTGTCCTCTGTCCTAGGGCCCAGGCAATTCACCAGACCAATACACAGCTGTGTTGAGCTGAGCACGGTCTCTCTGGGGTATAAAGGGGACACCTGTCCGAAGGAGACATCGCCATGTACTGAGCCCTCACCCCCTGCCAACTCTTACACCCGCCATTGGGAACCCGCATGCAAATCCCTGCCCTGGGGGTTCCTGTTTAAATCCCAACCCCCGGTTCTAGGATGCTCAGTCTCCCCCCAGTCACAGAACTGCCCGGTCCTGCCCGCTGGGGAGTTTCCCTAATTGTATGAAAACAAGAATGAAATCTCTGTTGCTTTTCCTGTCCCTGTTCTCCGCCCCCAGCTGTGAGTGTCTATGGGGCAGCAGGGGCGTTAGGAGTGGGCTAGATGAAGGTGGGAGATGGGGAGCCAGGACTACTGGATTCTAATCCCAGCTCTGGTGGAAGCAGAGGGGGACAAATCTCTGGCATTTGCAGTTTCCTTTCCAGTATTTGAAATGGTCCCAATCATTGTACCAAAGAGATATAGATCCCTCACACAGTAATACATGCCAGTATCTTCAGGGGAAGCAGAGCATACCTGTAAGTAGAACTCGTTCCTGGCTGTGTCTCTGGTGATTGCTATGCGGGTCTGCAAACTGTGTGTAGACCATGTTACTCATGATGAGGCCCATCCATTCCAGCCCCTTCCCCTGAACCCGTCGGAGCCAGTTCCACCAATTACTGCTGGAAATGGAGTTTCCCGACACAACACAGGTCAACTTGAGGGGCTCTGAGGGCTTTGCCAGGGCTGGGCCTTACTGGACCAGCTTAAGTTGGGAAAAGGCACCTCTGGAAAGAAGGTGGGCAGGTGAACTGAACACTTAGAATCATAGAATATCTGGGTTGGAAGAGACCTCAGGAGGTCAGCTAGTCCAACCCCCTGCTCAAAGCAGGACCAACACCAACAAAATCATCCCAGCCAAGGCTTTGTCAAGCCGGGCCTTCAAAACCTTTAAGGAAGGAGATTCCACCACCTCCCTAGGTAACCCATTCCAGTGCTTCACCACCCTCCTAGTGAAATAGTGTTTCCTTATATCCAACCTAGACCTCCCCCACTGCAACTTGAGACCCTTGCTTCTTGTTCTGTCATCTGCCATGACTGAGAACAGCCGAGCTCCATCCTCTTTGGAACCCCTCTTCAGGTAATTGAAGGCTGCTATCAAATCCCCCCTCACTCTTCTCTTCTGCAGACTAAATAACCCCATTTCCCTCAGCCTCTCCTCAGAAGTCATGTGCCCCAGCCCCCTGATCATTTTCATTGCCATCCCCTGGACTCTCTCCAATTTCTCCACATCCCTTCTGTAGTGGGGGAACCAAAACTGGATGCAATACTCCACGTGTGGCCTCACTAGTGCCGAATAGAGGGGAATAATCACTTCCCTCGATCTGCTGGTAATGCTCCTACTAATACAGCCCAATATGCCATTGGCCATCTTGGCAAAAAGGGCACTCTGCTGACTCATATCCAGCTTCTCGTCCACTGTAATCCCCAGGTCCTTTTTCTGCAGAACTGCTGCTTAGCCAGTTGGTCCCCAGCCTGTAGCAGTGCATGGGATTCTTCGGTTGTAAGTGCAGGATTCACACTTGTCCTTGTTGAACCTCATCAGATTTCTTTTGGCCCAATCCTCCAATTTGTCTAGTTCACTCTGGACCCTATCCCTACCCTCCAGCGTATCTACCCTGGGAACGGGCTGCAGTGGTTATCTGACATTAAGTAGGATTCAGGTGAAACGTACTATGCAGACTCAGTCAAAGGGTGATTCACCATCTCCAGGGAGAATCCCAACACCCTGCTCTATTTGCACATGAGCTGATTGAAGACACCGCCCTGTATTACTGAGCTGGAGACAAAATGAGACGAAATCCACCCACAGCCAGACAAAAACTCCCCGGCGCAGCACAGAGAGACGTTTTCACTGGCTAACGTTAAGAGTAAGATTTCCACGCTCCCTAAGGGAGTTAAATTCACAATTTGAGTTTCCAGCTCCATTAATTGGCTTTGAAATTCAGCCTAGGTGGCCAGCTGCTAGGCAAGTTCTCATTGTTGGCTATGGCTGTAATTGTCTGTCTGTTAATTCAGACAGCACAGAGCAAGACGTCTGTACATACAGAGCAAACTGAACAGGACTTCTTTGAGTCACACGTTCCAAACCGAGAAATGAACATCTAGTCCGATCTCCTGCATCACACCCCTTCTGCGGGTTCAGATAAAACCTTCTTCCTCTGCTACTGTGACAAGGATGGCTCTGGGATCCTAACCTGCCAGATTACAGAGGTGACAGGCACATTAATGAGAGGGAGAGGGAAAGAGAAAATATGTGACTTTTAGAGAGAGAGATTTTCCAGGGTTTAATAAAAATCCCCAGAGTCACGTTCAAAATCTAAATCAGCATTTAAAGAAAAAAACGATGGCTAATTTCTGGCTGACAAGACACAAAACACTCTCCAACATTAAATAAAGCTAAAGCAAGGCCCGTGGCAGCAAATGTCATGTGTAAGAACGGGGAGAAATATTTCATAAAAAGTGACCCCGGAAATACTCCAGAGGATTTTCTCCTCTGGTACATAAGGCCGGGCTTTTCAAAGCCAGGATTTGGTCACAAACCAAACCTGTGAAAAGATTGGAAAGTGAGTACCTGGCATTCCTAGGGGGTTTGGAAATCACAGCTCACCTACAGATTTCACCACAGAAGAGTTCTCATGTTCATAGCTTCAGTTATTGCATTTTTTCCCATATCCATAGGTTATTTCATTCTAATAACCCAATATGATGCATCTTAACATTCGAGCTTCCCGTTAACTCTAAACTCCAACCGAAGTCCCCTTGATATCAACATGCTTCATGTGTTCCTCAATCGGGGCATGAATTCCCTGCAAAGGCCCCATCATTCTGTCACTCTGGGTTCTGAGGTCATTTATTTGCCAAGGTCGGTGGAGCTGCGGTTTATTCAAATGCTTTAGCAATGACCACATGCAAATGAAGCAGAAAAACTTCCTCATAAAGGAGAACGACTGATCCTCACTGGAAATCTGCCGGGGCAGCCAGACAGTTTACGGTTGTTGCACCACACAAGGTGGTTGGGTAAAATTGAAATGACATGTCTGGGGTTCCTTGTCCTTTTGGCAGCGTTCTCGGGTAAGTGGCGTAAACGTAGAGGCAGTTGGTTAGGACAGCGGGGGTAGCATCGGATGGTTTTATGGTTAAGATAGAATTATTGAGTCCCAGTCTTCTGTATTCAAATCCTGTTTCTTTCACGTGTGACTTGAAACCAGTCATTGAATGTGAAAAGTTACCTAAGGGATCGGGGTGCTAAATTCCTGTTGGTTTTACTGGGAGTTAGGTGTCGAAGTCCCTTAGGCATTTGGAAAATCCCAGGCTGAATCTGCATGTGACTCAGTCTCCTATCGGTAAAATGGGGATAACAGCACATCCCTACCTCAGCAGGGTGTTGTGGGGATAAATTTATAAGTACACAAGGAACTCCGAGAATTCTATGGTGGGGGGAGCAATAGAAGGATAAATCTGGGAAGAGAAGGGAAAAAAAGAGAGAAATTAATCATATTTTTCTTCCTTATTGTTACACATTTACAGGTGTCAGCTCCCAGATCCAGCTGACCCAGTCTGGGGCAGAAATCAAGAAGCCTGGAGAGTCTGTGAAGGTGACGTGTAAAACCTCCGGCTACACCTTTACCAGCTACAACATTAACTGGGTACGGCAGGCTCCCGGGAAAGGACTGGAGTGGGTAGGATATATCAATCCCAGTAGCGGTGGCACTGGCTACGCCCAGGCCTTCCAGGGGCGATTCACCATCACCAGGGACACCTCCATAAGCACGGCCTATCTGCAGCTGGGCAGCCTGAGAACCGATGACACGGCCACGTATTACTGTGCTCGGGACACAGTGACACAAACCACATCTAGAGCCATTCAAAAACCTCCAGTGAGAGAATCCAGGTCTCCTGCTAACACTGCAGCCCTCAGCCACCCGGGGAATGGTTACCCCTGTGAACAGACTCTGGGTAATTATTCCCCAAGTGACTTAGGGTCACTGGAAGTTAATGGGATTTAGAACCTTAAGTGCCTAAATCACTTTTCAAGGTATGTCTCTGTTACCGGGACACAGTCACATAGAACTGGAGGAGAAGGGGAACAGGACAATCACAGCCCTTGGAGAAGCTGGGTGTGCCTGGAAGCAAGCTCTAGGAAACGTGTGTCCAGGGCCGGCTCTAGGCACCAGCAAACCAAGCACGTGCTTGGGGCGGCACATTTTCAGGGGCATTCCGGCCAGCCTTTTTTTTTTTTCCTGCCTGGGGCGGCAAAAGGCTAGAAAGAAAGAAAGAAAGAAAGAAAGAAAGAAAGAAAGAAAGAAAGAAAGGGGTTAGTCTCTAAGGTGCCGCAAGGACTCCTCATTGTTTTAGCTGATACAGACTAACACGCTACCCTCTGAAACCCATCTCCAGGGGCAACCCCAACCACCTGCTGTATCTGCAGATGCCCGGCCTGAGAGCCCGGTATCACTGTATGGGGGAGAGAGGCGGCGCACGCACAGTGATTGATCCCATTGGATATTCCAGCTGAATATGTAGATGACACTAGAACTGCTTGTCCCTGTCCAGTCCCCTTGCAGGATTATTGGGGAGCCAATACAAAGCTAATAGTATTATTTACAAATGGGTATAAGGGAGTTAGGCACCCACCAATCAGTCGGAGTAGGACAGCTTTCTCCTCTGCTATCATTGGAAAGCCAGGTGTAAGGGAATAGCTAGATGCTTGAAAGTGACATTTATAAAACACTTATTTAAAAATCAACAGAAGATTGGTGTGGAGAAAGTACATAAGAAAATGTCATCTACTCCTTCTGGTAACACACGAACTAGGGATCAACAAATGAAATTAATAAGCAGCAGGTTTAAAACAAACACAAGGAAGTATTTCTTCACACAGTACAGTCAACTTGTGGAACTCCTTGCCAGAGGATGTTGTGAAGTCCAAGACTATAAGAAGGTTAAAAAAAGAACTAGATAAATTCATGGAGGATAGGTCTATCAATGGCTATTAGCCAGGATGGGCAGGGATGGTGTCCCTAGCCTCTGTTTGCCAGAAGCTGGGAATGGGCGACAGGGGGTGTGACGGTGCTGCCTGTTGGAGCCAGCTGAGGTCACTCAATCAGGGTGAACTGCAAACAAAACGGGGCAGACAAACCCCAAACGCTGGTGGATATTCCAATACTTAGATTTTCCAAGCCAGCACAAAACAACTTCTATATTACCATACAGGTTACTCAGAAGTCCAAACAACGCAGTTCCCTTAAAGTACCCAGCCTCAGGCCTCCGTCCAGACACACCTGTCAGATATGATGATGATTATTGAGAATCTTATCTCATCATATAAAAGAAAAGGTTCTTCCAATCCCAAAGGATCAACCACATACCCAGGTTCAATTATAACTTAGATCTTACCCAAAATACACGCTATAGTCAATTCTTATTAACTAAGCTAAAATTTATTAAAAAAGAAAAGAGAGAGAGTGTTGGTTAAAAGATCAATACACAGACAGACTTGAATTCAATTCTTGAGGTTTAGATACATAGCAGAGGTGAACTTGTAGTTGCCAAAAGTCCTTTTAGAAATAGTCCATAGGTTATAGTCCAATGTCCATATTCAGGGTGGCTCCAGTCAAAGACTGGGGATCTCAATCCTTGTGGCTTAAGGTTCCTCCCTCTTGAAACCAAAGCAGATCTGAGATGATGTATGATCATGTCCCAGGGTTCTTATACATTTCCAGCAGCCTTTTGGCCTGAGAAAACAACAGGCTTAATTCTCCTTCCTCTAAACATCATGGCAATTAGCACAGGGTAATTTATCCATTAAACAGTTCAGCTACAGGTTACTACAACCTTTAAATAGACATATAGACAAGCCTTGTTTGCTGACACCACAAGACCTGAGCAAACATCTACCCTTGAGATCTCTAACAATGCAGACTTGCGTTTTAAAGCTTTATTTATTTACCTATCTTTCTAACCAGTTTTCAAGGTTCATCCCTAGGTCAGGTTATTCTGTGAGTTAATTAACTCTTTCTGGCCCTGTCATGAGATATTATATTACACTTATAACGTCACAGGGGGTGGATCACTCGGTGATTCCCTGTTCTGTTCATTCTCTCTGGGGCACCTGGCATTGGCCACTGTCAGAAGACAGGACACTGGGCTAGATGTACCTTTGGTCTGACCCAGTCTGGCCATTCCTATATTCTTATGTTCTTGCCATTTGGAGAAGGAACTATGCAGTATGATAACTCCAGGTGGGATTTGCAATGGGGCCTAGTAGAGTTAGGGGCCCAGATCATATTGAAACTCTTTGGAAGTTGAGCTATTAACTAATTTAGTCCCTTTTGAAAATAGTTGCCTACAGCTACAGCACCCCCATAGCCTGCAAAGAGAGCATTGCTTTCACACACCTCTGGGCGTCATGCTCCCAGACAACGGCTTCTGCGTCTGCCCTGTTTTCTAGGAAATAAGGCTCTGATCCAAAGCCTACTAACAGGATGGGAGTCTGTACAATAAACTCTGTACTAGGTTTTATATTCACCTCTACAGATCTCAGGTAATTCAGGTATACTCCGGAGCTCCTCGCACTGTGTCAGGTGCTGCACAAACACAGCAAGACACAGTTTGACTCTCTTTCCCTGAGCCCTATTGTGAATAATTCACATCACTCGGAGGGAGTTTGTGTCTCTTATAAGGGGCGGGATATGCAAATATCCGGCCAGGTTCCTGTTTAAATCTGTCTCTATCTCTGCCCAGGCTGCACCCGGAGAGACAATCCACAGCCCCCTGGGTCTGTGAACCGCCAATCGCCTGCAAAACTTTCCCCAACACCACCAGGGAAAATGAGACTTTGTCTCCACTTCATGTTCTTTGTAGCGGCGCTGGAAGGTAATTTATCCCCCATTAATACACAGGAGGGGGCGGGTATCTGGTACTATTGCTGCTGATATCGATGTGGTGTGTGACACTTCTTCCTTCTCTCGTCTCACCCCGACTGATGTACAAAGTGCCCAGCGTGGCTGGTTCTCCCACTGTTCCCTGGTTATTTTCCTTCGCTCCTTGAATCCGGGGCTAACGACTGGTTTCCTCTGCTGTGTGAGTTTTATTTACAATCTGCCCCTTTCCCCCCTTCTCCCCCAGGGGCCGCTCGCAGGTGGCTCTGACCCGGTCGGGGCCAGCGCTGAAGAAGCCCGGAGAGTCCCATACGCTGCAATGTGCCACCAGCGGGTTCACTCTGAGCGGCTACTGGATGGGCTGGATCAGACGGGAGCCGGGGAAGTGGCTGGTTGCTTATTATGATGAGGCGAATTCCACGCACTAGGTCTCCTCTGCCCAGGGCCAATTCACAGCCGCCAAGGACAGCCCCAACTTCTATTTAGGAATGAGCAGCCTGAGAGCGGAGGACACCGACGTGTATTACTGCGCCAGAGACACAGTGAGGGGCAGTGAGTCTGAGCTCAGACAAAAACCTCCCCTGGTCTCATTTCACCAGAGATTGAATTCACCCAGCCTGAAATTCCTCTGAGCATCAGACAGAGCCATGGAAAGATGTATTCTCACCCCTTTTCCCATTCCAAACACACACAGAAACACATATATACAGACACGTACAAACACGCCTGTGCACTGGCAAACATACCCATACATAAACATACAGGCCCAGACAAGCCTAAGCATGAAGAAACAAGCACTCCTGTTCTGTGGTGAGAACATCTGCATCGAAATTTCAAGCAATAGCCACAGACCTTTGCTGACTCAGGTTCATGAATACATGGCCTAAGCCAGTGGATCTCAACCTGCCGCCCGTGGGCCCTTGCGGCCAATCACATCAGCACCCAGCTGCGGCCCATGTGCCATCCACAGGGCCACACAGGTACTATATATATTGTGTGGATGTGACCCACATATTACATAGAGAACTGCATATGTGGCCCACAATAGTAAATAGGTTGAGAACCACGGGCCTAAGCCAACGTCCCTTGCTCTGAAGACTTGTCTTTCTATTGACCTGCATAGGATATGCATAAGGGCCTATAATGTTTAACTGGCTTTTCCCCACACTACCCACCTTTTGTCACATTAACTGAGGCACCAACCCAACATCTTTCAAATCCCTGTCCACAGAAGGCGGAGACACAAAGGTCACAGTCTTTCTGCCTGGAAACATGTGGTGAGACTCAAGGTCCCAAATATTTTACTCTCAATGTTCATACAGTTAAAAAATTTATATGTGCCACAGAAGGACAAAAATCTGCCATGCAAACTACCATGTCCAGTCTAAACTGAAGAATCAAGAGAAACAATTTAAAATCCCACCTGACGACCAACCAGATCTTCTTCCAAATACAAGGTTATCCACTGCAATAACTATTGGCATTATTGCTTGGAAGGCTGTGAAAATTTACCCAACTCTCTTTTTTTCTGCCCTATAAAGTAACTCACCACTAATAACCTTAGAATTAAATTCTATCCATCTAAAGCTAAGAGTTACTATTTAGGGTTTAGAGTTAACTTTAGGGAAGGATTAAAGTTTAGAGTTAAGACTGGGCTACATTTAGGGTTAAAATAATTGTTTAGGGTAATAATTAGGGTTAGTCTGACATGATGTAGAGATAGGATATAAATTTGGGTTAAGGGTAGGAGTTAAAGATAAGTGTTTGAAGTTAGGGTTAGGGTTAAGTTTACACATTTTGTTTTAGCTTTGAAGTTTAGAGTTATAGTTTACTCTCAGAATTACAATTGGAGAAAGGTTTTAGAATTAGGGTGAACAATTCAGTTTGGTTGAGTTTTAAAATTTAGGGGTAGCAATTACCTTTATGGTTGTTAGGGTAAGGCTCAGATTGTACAAAGGTTCTGGAGTGAGGTGTCTATGAAAAGGTTCGGATTTGCTGGTTAGGATTATGCTCTCTGCATGCATGTATCATTTTTGTACTTGAAGATATAAATATTGGCTCTATACCTGGATTTCAAATGTGGGCTCCTGGGGTACTGCCCACAACGTAACTAGCCAGCACATCTTGGAGTGACTGTTCAAAATTAAGTGGTTCATCAAGAAACACTTGGTTGACAATGGACCATGGGAGACGCCCATCTACAAGATTTGCTGCAAATATATAACAGTGGTTGCAACAATGATCTATATGGCCATATTTTAATCAGATAACGTCACACCAAATATTCTATTACACAGACACTGATATGGGTTAACAGGAATTATTATCTGCCAAACAGAAGCCCAAATTGTCCCATGTTCACCTCTCAGTTCCCGTGTGCGGATAGAAAGCAGGAGAGGTGAAAACACAAACTCTGGCAGCTATAAAAGGGAACAAGGCTGTTCCCCAGATCCCCGTTGGTCAATGCCATAGAGCTGTGTAGGGTATATTTAAATGTTATACATGTATTCGACTCCCTGCCCTGTACATTGTCTCACTTCTATTAGCCTCATCAATGAACTGGTCTCCAGCCAGTCTGAGAGCCTAGGATTATGGCGCATTATGGAGCCAGCCGCCCACCCACCCTCATCGTCTGAGCATCCTTCAGTGTAACTGTCTGTGGGACATTCCCTGAGAACATTCTCTCTCTCTCTCTCTCTCTCTCTCCAGTGCGTGGGAATGAGTGTGGGGATATGAGTGTAATGGGAACCCTAAGCACCCTGCCCGGCCGGTTGGGAGGAACTTGGCTCACACTGGCTGAGGTTCACCGCTCCAGGCCAGTGGGGGTGGCAGGAAGCAGCGCAGGCCGAGGGAGACAGGACACTGGGCTAGATGGACCTTGGGTCTGACCCAGTCTGGCCGTTCTTATGTTCTTAATTATAGTCTAGGCTCCCATAGTCCCAGGCACGGTACAAACCCAGACCATAAAACCTCTCTCAGTCCCACCGAGTTTACAATCCGAGTGTAAATGGGAAGTGGAGTGTGGCTGGGAACAGGAATATAAACACGAATATAAATATCAGCCGCGCATAATAATCTTCCTTCGCTGTTGCCTGAATCCTCCTCGACTCCCCCCTAAAGAAAAACTCCCAGACACGCCGCTCTCGGCCCACTAATGTCAGGGAGGCTCCACTGCAAAACCTTAACTCTGTCCTCAGACTCCCCCTCCCCCCCACCCCAGCTTCTCCCACCTGCACCCACAGGCGGCCCCAGACCTGGTCCAAAGCACGAGCCAGGTTCGCTCAGATCATGTCCCTAGTGTCACGGATCATTTCAATGTAGCCGGTCACTGCTGGGAAGGGAAAGGGGCTCCCGTCCCAAACCCCTCCCAGCGCCATGGGAAATCTTCCCTCTCCAGCGGGTGGCCCAGCCCAATGGATCCCCGGGACACGACCCCTCCCAAGACACTGACCCCCCTGACCGGACGTTGCATGGTCCTTGTGCGCGTGGAACGGGGCTCCAGAGCTGAGTCCCCCCAATCCCCAATATCACCTCACAATAGCCAGGCCCTTAGTTCCTGGGGGAGGAAATACAGTCACTGCAGGGAGCTGTTCATTCCTCCCAGGGGTCCGAAAGTGTCAGGAGGACCCCAGCGCCCTGTGCCCGGCGCTGCACAGACACACAGGATGGGACACTCTGACTCCCGCACCCGGAGCCCTAGGGCGAGTCAGTCAGATCACTGGCAGCAGGAGTGTGTGTCTCTTATAAAGCGGGGACATGCAAATGAGGGAGACAGTTTCCTGTTTAAATCTGTGCCTCTCTCTGCCCAGGCTGCACCCGGAGACACAATCTGCAGCCCCTGGGTCTGTGCAGTGACCAGCCAGTCCCCTGAGAATTTTCCCCTCCAGCACCAGGGAAAATGGGATTTTTGCTCCTTGTAATTTTCACTGTAGCAGCTTTGGAAGGTATTTTCCTCCTCTGAATAACTGGCAGAGTCAGAAGAATATTGTGTTACCGCTGTTTTTATACCGATATTAATGGCCTGTCTTTATTCCCAGGTGTCCGGTCCCAGGTGCTGGTGGAGTCCGGAGGGGGTGTGAAAAAGCCCGGAGACTCTCTCCGCCTCTCCTGCAAAGCCTCCGGCTTCACCTTCAGCAGCTACGATATGAGCTGGGTCCGACAGGCTCCTGGCAAGGGACTGGAATAGGTCGCTTATGTAAACCCCAGTGGGGGTACTGTATACCTTGATTCAGTGAAAGGCCGATTCACCATCTCCAGGGATAATTCCAAGAGTGAGCTGTATCTGCAAATGACCGGCCTGAAGCCCGAGGACACCGCCCGCTATTACTGTGCGAGACACACAGTGAAACGGAACCGGTTTGTGATCATACAAAAACCTAGGCTGCGGAATCGCCCTTCTCCCGGCAGCCGCGCGGGGGCAGCAGTGACACACACACCGCTCCGGGCTCGGACAGGAGACCCGGCAACCGGGTGAATGTAACACAAACCTCCCGTCAGTTTTAACCCTTCCGTTCCCGGGCAATGTGTCTCCCCTTCCTGCCCAGAGCCCCCTGGGCCTGCGATGCAGAGATCCCTCCCTTCATCTGTGAACCCCAATCCGGAGTGAGTCCTGTTCTGAGTCGCTCTCCCCTCGCAGACCTGGCACGTTGGCTCTCCCGGGGCCGTCTCTGTGTCAGACTCACAGGACAGCGTCTGTCAGTGTAAAGGGGACAAGCGCGTTGGGGTTCGCATCAGACCCAATGGATGGAGCTAATTGCTCCTGGGGCCAAATCCTCCGCTGGTGTAAAGTCACCGCAACTGCTTCCGCTAGACTCGAGTTACTCCAGATTTACACCAGGGAGGCTCTGGCCCTTTCAGCAAACTGGGATGTTTATCGCATTAATGCAGCGGAAGGTGATTAGTTCATTATAACCGATGTGGGGCCCCTCCCCGGGGCATCTCCGCCCTTCACACGCGGTTATTGCCTTTATCCTCACAATGCCGTCCCTTATCCCCCCTCATCCCGTGGGCCGCAGGGGGCTGCAGATCCATAAACAATACCCCACTGGGCGCAGGAATAGGAAGGGGCACCAGGCCAGGAGTAAAGTCAGGTTGTATGTATATAATTCCCAGACAATATTCCAGCTTGTTGCCCATCGCTGCATAGTGTGTGTGGTCTCTGATCAAGTGTCAGACAATGTATTAAAGAGAGACCCCCACAGCCTTTGCTAGATTCTCTGGCTCCCGACCCGAACCCGGCGCTCCAGACACCTACCCAGGCCCCACACACTCCCTGCTGCCTGGCTTAACCCCTTCGGGTCAACCCAGTATATGAAAAGCTGACAGCTCCCACTTCCTGGTTAAATACTGCCAGTAGCACCTCAGACAAAGGACCTGACTCACTGGGGCTCCCTTCCCCTCCCACCCCGATGCTCTTTGCATTATGGAACTGCATGTGACCGACTGGACTCTCAGGTCGAGTTTGGGAACATACAGTTGAACTACACTGCAGAGGACAGAGTCACCCCTGCGCTAACTCAAGGGACTGGCCCGGGAAGTTGATTTGACACAAATGAAACCGACACACAACTCTTCTGACACCTAAGGAATGTCAGAGCAAAGTGGGGGCAAATCATTCCTCCCTCCTCTTTGCACAGCCGGGAACGGCCTCATAAGGGTCACATGAAGGCAGAGTCGGGCCCCAGACCTTTTTAATTGAATTATTCACTATTCACATCACTTTTCACCAATTGCTTTCCTCTCCAGGGTGTTTTTTGGTAGATTGTCCTGACCAAATCTGATCCAGCAGTGAAAAAGTCTGACATGCGCTGTAGATGGATGTAAGGTGAACCTGTACATCAGGCCTTGAATCCAAAAGGCTTCCGGGAAGAAGTGGGAGTGGACGCTTTACTCTCATACTTCCTGTACCAACAGCTCCTGGCCTAAAACCCCAAGGGGTGGGAGGCATGGGGCGGACTCACAACTTCCAAAGACAGCTCCATCTCTATTTACAAATGAGCAACCTAAAGGACGTGCACACAGCAAAGTTATCTCTCTCTCTCTCTCTCTCTCTCTCTCTCTCTCTCTCACACACACACATACAATATTCTTCCTGAAAGGCAGCAACTTTATAGTCCTTTATTCTTGTTCAGAATCCAGACCCCTAACACACAAGAACCAAAGACAGAGAGAGACAAAGCAGGCTGCTCCCGAAGGGAAAGAGGCACAACCCATCCCCATTCTGATCTGCCATGGCTCTTTGCAAAGTGACTGTTAAAAATCCAGATCACAAGCTTCCCTACGGAGCCCAACAGTCTGCATGCAGGAGAAGGAAACTCCTTTCAAACGTAAAGTGATGGCTTCAAACGTTAAAGCAGTTTTCAATAAACCACAATGGAGTATTGACACTTCTACCTCCAAGGCTACTAAACATTATGTGATTCTCTTTATTCTGCCCCATCTCCATTAACATTATCACGGAACTCCTGTCCATGCCATGCAATAAGGCTACAGTTTAAGGTATAGACTTTAGGGTTATGGCAAGACTTCAGGCCTCTGGATAGGATTAAAATTAGCTCTACATTTAGGGTTAGAGTTAAGATTTATGGATACAAATATGGTTAGGATTTAGAGACAGAGAATAAATTTGAGGTTCAGGTTACAGTTAAAGGTTAATGTGACATGTCATGTTTAATATTAGGGCCAAATTTAGGATTATGGTTAGTTTATACATTTAAGGATAGGGTTAGGGTAAATGTTAAAGATTAAGGTTATTTGTTACTCTTAGAAGTAGGGTTACAGTACAAATTTAGATTTGTGTTCAGTTAAGTGTTAAATTGTGGGTTTGGTTTTATCTTTATTATTAGGTTTTAGGTCGGGCTTTAGTGTTAGTTTCAAGATAGTGATGGAGGGTGGGGGTGAGTATTAAAAGTCAGGATTAGAATTTACCTTGAGGGTTAGAATTGCCTTCACGGATGAAGTCTGGATTTAGTGATAGAACTAAGGTATCCCTTTAGCATTCAGGTTGAGATCAATATAAAGGTTAAGGTTCAGGTTTCTCCTTAGGGTTAGTGTTAAATATGGGAGTCAGAGAGAGGAGAAAGAATATGTGAACTGGACTCCTTATAGTCCAATAGGAAGCTCTAATCCAGTGGTGCTAGCACCCCGACTGGGAGAGGTGGTACCCAGAGATAAATTGCCGACCCTTCTCTCAGACACACACAAAGAAACTGTGTTTGCTCTATAATTGGAGTCTCTTATCAGAAGGGAAATATGCAAATGGGGTGAGAGTTTCCTGTTTGAAGCTAAAACAACGAAGAGTCCTTGTGGCACTTTAGAGACTAACAAATTTATTTGGGCATAAGCTTTCGTGGGCTAAAACCCACTTCATCAGATGCATGGAGTGGAAAATACAGTAGCAGGTATAAATACACAGCACATGAAAAGATATGAGTTGCCTTACCAAGTGGGGGGGTCAGTGCTAACGAGGCCAATTCAGTCAAGGTGGATGTGGCCCATTCCCAACTGTTGACAAGAAGGGGTGAGTATCAAAAGAGGGGAAATTATTTTTGGTAGTGGCCCAGCCACTCCCAGTCTTTATTCAGGCCAGTAGTATAGGCTCGATAGCTTCCATCACCATGCAATTTTGACAGGTGGGGTTCTTTTGTCCCGCCCTCCGTCCCCCCGTTTTCGCTGGCGCCGAAGTATGGCACCGTCGGCCATTTTGAAATTTTTTTATTTTATTTTATTAATGTTTGTGGGTGTTTGAATGGGGGGTTCGTGTTGTGTTTGGATACAATGAGAGAAAGGCTAGAGCGAGAGAAGGTGAAAAAGAAAGTTTAGAGACTTTTTTTATTTATTTATTTTATTTTATTAATGTTTGTGGGTGTTTGAATGGGGGGTTCGTGTTGTGTTTGGATACATGGAGAGAAAGACTAGAGCGAGAGGAGGTTTAAAGCTGAAAAAGAAAGTTTAGAGAAATTTTATTTATTTATTTATTTTTAATGTTTGTGGGTGTATGAATGGGGGTTTCGTGTTGTGCTTGGCTATATGGAGAGAAAGACTAGAGCGAGAGAAGCTGAAAAAGAAAGTTTAGAGAAAAAGGGTTGATTTTGAGTGAGGAGAGGAGTTTATAAAAGAATAGAAGGCGGTTGTTAGCGAAACATTTTATTTCCCAAAGTGTTTGTGCTTAGAGACATGGTGTAAGGCCGAGCGAAACATTTTGCCCCCCAAAAGTGTTTGTGCTTAGAGACATTGTTTGTGGGTAAAGAACAGAGACCGAGCAAGGCATCCTACCCCTTTGACTGTTGGTGGTGAAATGCTGTCTGTTTTGGGCCGCGCTAACCCGTTCCTTTTGGTGGACCAATGAGAGGCTGTTTTACAGTGAGGTCACAGAAGGCCTTTGTTGAACCAATCCTGTAGTTCCTAGGCTCTTTACCTGCCATTAAAAGCTATAAAAACAGGATTAAAA
>QXTE01000725.1:75054-107848 GCA_003942145.1 Platysternon megacephalum
GCTTGGAAAAGAGAAGACTAAGGGGGGACATGATAGAGGTATATAAAATCATGAGTGATGTTGAGAAAGTGGATAAGGAAAAGTTATTTACTTATTCCCATAATACAAGAACTAGGGGTCACCAAATGAAATTAATAGGCAGCAGGTTTAAAACAAATAAAAGGAAGTTCTTCTTCACGCAGCGCACAGTCAACTTGTGGAACTCCTTACCTGAGGAGGTTGTGAAGGCTAGGACTATAACAATGTTTAAAAGGGGACTGGATAAATTCATGGTGGCTAAGTCCATAAATGGCTATTAGCCAGGATGGGTAAGAATGGTGTCCCTAGCCTCTGTTCGTCAGAGGATGGAGATGGATGGCAGGAGAGAGATCACTTGATCATTGCCTGTTAGGTTCACTCCCTCTGGGGCACCTGGCATTGGCCACTGTCGGTAGACAGATACTGGGCTAGATGGACCTTTGGTCTGACCCGGTACGGCCGTTCTTATGTTCTTATGTTCTTATTATTGTTTTTTAAAATTTAAACCGAGGTACCCAGGGAGTGCTAAGGAGGGAGGGCAGAGTGGGGGAGGAGGGGGGGCTGAAAAGAAAACCAGGTCATTGGTCACTGTGTGCTGCCCCAGTGCAGAGAGGCAGCAACATATCCTTGCACCGGCCCTGAAGATCAGGGTGGACTGATTTCATTTGAAATGTTTTGTATTTGTATTTTTGAGTTATTTTCCTAATGAAAGATTGATTCTCATGAAATTCTTAGTGATAGCAGATGACAGAACAAGGAGCAATGGTCTCAAGTTGCAGTGGGGAAGGCTTAGGTTGGATATTAGAAAAACTTTTTTACTAGGAGGGTGGTGAAGCACTGGAATGGGTTACCTAGGGAGGTGGTGGAATCTCCATCCTTACAAGTTTTTAAAGCTCAACTTGACAAAGCCCTGGCTGGGATGATGAAGTTGGGGTTGGTCCTGCTTTGAGCAGGGGGGTGGACTAGATGTCCTCCTGAGGTCTGTTCCAGCCCTAGTCTTCTATGAGTCTATGAATAGGTAACCATTAAAACATGTTGACTTGCTGGTTTAGCAGGAGACATAAAAACAAAAAGGTTGACTGAAACATTTTTTTTTTTTTCATTTCAAGCAAACTGAGGTAAAGAAGTATCTCTAGTTAGTGCATTGAAATGATTGATCCTGGTCATAAATGTCCTTCCAGATTTTAGAAGTAGTAGCTCACATTTCCTCCTCTCTAGCGTTTATTCCTANACACACACACACACACACACACACACACACACACACACTGACAGCAATCGGACCCTGAAGTCGTGTCAGGGAAATTCTTATTCCTCTGCCTGGGACAAATTCTGAGCCCACACAAAAGCCTCCCAGATATTCACAGATTCATAAACCTCAAGGGAGCGGTGTGAGAAACTAGCCTGAGCTCCTGCATAACACAAACCATCGATCCTCCCCCTGATTCATTCTGGTTCTAACACCCTCATTAATAACCCGGCTGTGAGTCCACTTAGTGTCACCAGGGTCAGTGACACATCGCAGCAGAAAGACACCGATCTCCCAGCTTTGGGCCCTAGACCCCACCACGTGACAGCAATGAGGCATGAGGAATACAGCCCAGACTCGGGGACAAGACTGACAAGGGGCATTGGGTTACCTACGTACCCTGCTCCTTTACACACAGAAACTGCGTTTGCACTTTGACCCTGTCAATTCCCCCTGAAATCTGTGAGAAAAATGGCGGGTAACATTTTTCAAAAGAAAAGCAGCCACAAAATTACATCCTGAGATTCCCCTCAGATCCAACCCTTGGGAAGGTCAGTGGCAAGACTGAGCCCTGAATGAAGATGATTGACTTGAAGCGGGGGAGGGAGGGTCACTAATCTAGAGGTGACCTCCCCCCTCAGCCCATGGATAATTCTCTGAGGGTGAAATTCACCCCCGTGTGGAGGGCCTTACACAAGGGACTCTGCCTGTACCGTGTCCCGCCTAGCCAGAGGAATTTCTTCACCCCATGCAGCAGTTTAGAAGTGCACAATCCTGATTCCCCTGCCTTCACCCTTCTGTTCACACTGAATNAGAATGGTGTCCCTAGCCTCTGTTCGTCAGAGGATGGAGATGGATGGCAGGAGAGAGATCACTTGATCATTGCCTGTTAGGTTCACTCCCTCTGGGGCACCTGGCATTGGCCACTGTCGGTAGACAGATACTGGGCTAGATGGACCTTTGGTCTGACCCGGTACGGCCGTTCTTATGTTCTTATGTTCTTATTATTGTTTTTTAAAATTTAAACCGAGGTACCCAGGGAGTGCTAAGGAGGGAGGGCAGAGTGGGGGAGGAGGGGGGGCTGAAAAGAAAACCAGGTCATTGGTCACTGTGTGCTGCCCCAGTGCAGAGAGGCAGCAACATATCCTTGCACCGGCCCTGAAGATCAGGGTGGACTGATTTCATTTGAAATGTTTTGTATTTGTATTTTTGAGTTATTTTCCTAATGAAAGATTGATTCTCATGAAATTCTTAGTGATAGCAGATGACAGAACAAGGAGCAATGGTCTCAAGTTGCAGTGGGGAAGGCTTAGGTTGGATATTAGAAAAACTTTTTTACTAGGAGGGTGGTGAAGCACTGGAATGGGTTACCTAGGGAGGTGGTGGAATCTCCATCCTTACAAGTTTTTAAAGCTCAACTTGACAAAGCCCTGGCTGGGATGATGAAGTTGGGGTTGGTCCTGCTTTGAGCAGGGGGGTGGACTAGATGTCCTCCTGAGGTCTGTTCCAGCCCTAGTCTTCTATGAGTCTATGAATAGGTAACCATTAAAACATGTTGACTTGCTGGTTTAGCAGGAGACATAAAAACAAAAAGGTTGACTGAAACATTTTTTTTTTTTTCATTTCAAGCAAACTGAGGTAAAGAAGTATCTCTAGTTAGTGCATTGAAATGATTGATCCTGGTCATAAATGTCCTTCCAGATTTTAGAAGTAGTAGCTCACATTTCCTCCTCTCTAGCGTTTATTCCTACATTACAAGAGGGAAAGAAGCCTTCATCCTTTTTTAACTCCCAATCTGTTACTGACATTTGAACGAAGTAGCTGCATCAACTGAAATGAAGAAAATATTCTTTCTGCACCTGCAGAAGAGACTATTGCTGGCAAAATCTGGCTGAGTATTTCAACAACTTCTGGACCCCCAGGTGCTTAGCCAATGACTGCCAACAGTTCAGTGGTTTGACGTCCTCTGAAACTTGGCAGCAAACATGGACTTCTTCATATATTTATTTAATTAAATTAGTTTAATAGGCTAGAGAAACTATAGGCCTTAAAATAGCTTGTCATAGTTTCAAATTTTATACCTGATAGCTTTGTTTAAAAAAAATAAAAAAATAAAAATACCAATGTTTTTAAATTTACATTTTAAAAATCCAGTTTAATTTTTTTTTTAAAATCCCTTTTGGGGGGTTTTGGTTTTGAAACAGCCGTTGATTGGTATCAACTTGATTTTAGAAGAACTACTTCATTCGAGAGAATCATACACTGCTCATATTCTATTAAAGGAGAGGAGGCAGCAAAATTCATCATATCAGATAGTCTCTTTTATGTAGGCCCAGCTAAGAGGTGGTAGGAGGGGCAGGAATGCTGTCTCCATCCCTGAACCAGTCCAGGATATTTCCACAAAACCTACATTTTATTGCCAAATTGTCTAAACCATTCCTCTTCTGCGCTTCCTGGTTTAGAAGTTTCAAATCTACAAAACCTTCCCTTGACAGTCACTGCCCAGGTGGTGCTGCAGGCAGAGGACCCTGAGCAGTAACACTGTGACATCAGAGGTAACTCAGCCCCCGTCACTCACTGATTCCACTGACCCTGCGGCCTGCCTTGGGCATTGCTCCCACCGAAACCTGCAGGCTCAGTTGCTGACTTATGCAAATCACCTGTGGAGAGTTAGCACTGACGGGCTGAATTCACTCTCAAGTCACAAGGCCCTTCAGCTTACAGCACCAAGGTAAGGGGCACGGTGTGGAAATCAGGCTTTTCTGGTGGCTTGTTTTCCAATTGTCAACAAAATCAACAAGGTTCTTCCCACTGATGCCTAGAAATTAACTGAAATTTTGGAATCAATTGGATGTAGCCTTCCAAAATTATCGCCTTAGCGACAGACAAAGAAATGCCGTTGAATTGAGTCTTAGGCCTCACTGCACTCAGCCAAGAGTGCCTGAGTCTCCTCCCTATTAACTCAGCAATAGCCCCGCCCTTGGCCGATCAGTGTGGAGACTCTCAGGCCTGGAGGCTGAGCATCCTCAACAGACGGGCAAAAGACAGCACTAGTCACCACAGGAGATCACTATGGTGGAGATCACCATCAGCGCACAATTCCAGCCCCACCTCTTTGTGAGGGCCTCCTACAATATTCCAGGAGTGGTTGCACCAGTGCCCAATACAGAGATATGGAACCTCTCTACGTCTTCCTGAGATTCTGCCATATACAGCTCCAAGGGTCGAATTTGCCCCTTTGGCCATAGCGTCCCACTGGGAGCTCATGGTCAGCTGATTATTCTGGGAAGCAACGACCCTGAAAAAGGCTTGGGGTCATGGGGTATTGAGTCCCCCATCTTGTACATAGAGCCTATATTTGTTCTTACCTTCTACACAGATGATGACTTCTTTCGACAAAATCCACAGAGCAATGAAAACACTCCCAAAGAATCCCCTCCACACCAATCCTCTCTTGGTCCTCACAGAGAGACCGCGAGATGGAGACTTGCTGCAGCAAGGCTACAGGGGTCTCCGGGGTTCCCTCTGCCCCGCATCCCTGTCCTGCCTGGCTGTTGTCAAGGGAGCTCTGTGAGGTCACAGCCGCCTCCTCAGCTTTGCCCAATAGGCTGAGTTCCTGCCAAAGGCCTTTGTGAAGTCACCGCCACACCCACCTTTCCCTTGCAGGCCTGATGTCTGCCAGGGCCGGCTCCAGGTACCAGCCCAGCAAGCAGGTGCTTGGGGCGGCCAACGGAGAGGGGCGGCACGTCCGGCTCTTCGGCGGCAATTCGGCGACGGGTCCCTCATTCCCTCTCGGAGCAAAGGACCAGCCACCGAATTGCCCCCAAAGACTGAAGCGGCGGCGGTAGAGCTGCTGCCGAAGTGCCGCAGATCGCGATCGCGGCTTTTTTTTTTTTTTTTTGCTGCTTGGGGCGGCAAAAACCCTGGAGCCGGCCCTGTCAGTGACTCATAGACTTTAAGGTCAGAAGGGACCATTATGATCATCTAGTCTGACCTCCTGCACAATGCAGGCCACAGAATCTCACCCACCCACTCCTGTAACAAACCCCTAACCTATGCCCGAGTTATTGAAGTCCTCAAATCATGGTTTAAAGACCTCAAGGTGCAGAGAAGCCTCCAGCAAGTGACCCGTGCCCCATGCTGCATAGGAAGGCGAAAAACCTCCAGGCTGCCTGCCTGCTGTGCTTGAGGTGGCAAAAAAGCTAGAGCCGCCCCTGCCCCCCCCTCCAAAAAACAAAAACCCGCAGCCACGCCCCAGAGACAAACTCCAGGATCCGGTTTAGGAATTACACTTTGGCTCAACCCCCCCGAGACCCACTCCTGAACCGCCCCATCGCTGTTATCCCCATTATACATAGGCATTGCACCGGCCTGCCTCTCAGCTGCAAATTCCCAGCATCAACCCGAACCCAGAGAAGCCAGGCAATGAGGAGTTACGGGTGAAGAACCCCCCAGGCTTTTCTAAACCCACCTGAAATTCTTCGTTGTCAGTGATACTCTGTGGCCCTCCCCCACCCCCGGGATATTCTGCCCTCAGCACATTCACCGCCCTGGCGCTGCGCATCCAGCTGTGACCTCGGGCCTGAGACTTTCCTCCGAGCACTTCTCCCATCTCCAGCGACAATCTGCAGCCCCGGCCCTGCTCCGTGCACGAGGCTCCTGCTGGGGCCTGGCCCTCTGGTCACCGCACATGTCCGTGGAGCGGGGCCCTGCTGGGAAAGGGAATGGGCCACTTTGCCCCAGCGCCCAGGGGAACCTTCACCCTCCAGCGGGTGTCCCCCAAACCAATGGAAACATCTGACCTGACCCCAGTCACTGACCCCACAGAACAACCGCCCCACGGTGCATGGGGAGTGGGGGCTTCAGAGCGGAATCTCCCACCATCTCTTAGTTGACTAGAATAGATTTTGTAGGGGGCCCCAAATCCCCAGGTAAAGAATTCTGGTTATTCAAGGGAGCTGTTTATTTCTCCCATCTACAAATGTATAAGGAGCTGTCTGACCCCTCTCTGAGCCACTGTGTTAGTAATTTACATCTCGGAGGAGAGGAGTTTGTGTCCCTTGTAAGGAGCGGGACAGGCCAGTGGGTCTCAGCCGGGGTAAGCAGAGATCTTCCTGGGGATGCATCAGCTCATCCAGACGTTTGCCTAGTTTTACAACAGGCTACATAAAAAGCACTAGCCAAGTCAGTACAAACTAAAACTTCATACGGACAATGACTTGTTTCTACTTCTCTATAGGCTGAAATTTAGTACAATCTTTATATTCCAATCGATTTATTTTCTAATTATATGATACAAATGAGAGTCAGCAATTTCTCCATAATGTGCTGTGACACTTTTGTATGTTGATGTCTGATTTTGTAAGCATACGGTTTTTAGGTGAGGTGGAACTTGGTGTATGCCAGACAAATCAGACTCCTGATGCAGGACAGTCTGGCAAGGTTGACAGCCACTGATCTAGGCCATTTTCCTGTCTCTATTAGTGGCCAGAACCAATTGCAAGAAACCCTGGTCCCTGGACACGCCGCTCTCGGCCCACTAATCGCAGGGAGGCTCCACTGCGAAACCTTAACTCTGCCCTCAGACTCCCCCCCACCCGCAGCTTCTCCCACCTGCACCCACAGGCGGCCCCAGACCTGGTCCAAAGCACGAGCCAGGCTTGCTCAGATCACGTCCCTAGTGTCACGGATCATTTCAATGTAGCCGGTCACTGCTGGGAAGGGAAAGGGGCTCCCGTCCCAAATCCCTCCCAGCGCCATGGGAAATCTTCCCTCTCCAGCGGATGGCCCAACCCAATGGATCCCTGGGACACGACCCCTCCCCAGACACTGACCCCCCTGACCGGACGTTGCATGGCCCTTGTGCGCGTGGAACAGGGCTCCAGAGCTGAGTCCCCCCAATCCCCAATATCACCTCACAATAGCCAGGCCCTCAATTCTTGGGTGAGGAAATACAGTCACTGCAGGGAGCTGTTCATTCCTCCCAGGGGTCTGAAAGTGTCAGGAGGATCCCAGAGCTCTGTGCCCGGCGCTGCACAGACACACAGGACGGGACAGTCTGACTCCCGCACCCGGAGCCCTGGGGCGAGTCAGTCAGATCACTGGCAGCAGGAGTGTGTGTCTCTTATAACGCGGGGACATGCAAATGAGGGAGACAGTTTCCTGTTTAAATTTGTGCCTCTCTCTGCCCAGGCTGCACCCGGAGACACAATCCGCAGCCCCTGGGTCTGTGCAGTGACCAGCCAGTCCCCTGAGAACTTTCCCCTCCAGCACCAGGGACAATGGGATTTTTGCTCCTTGTAATTTTCGCTGTAGCAGCTTTGGAAGGTATTTTCCTCCTCTGAATAACTGGCAGAGTCAGAAGAATATTGTGTTACCGCTGTTTTTATACTGATATTAATGGCCTGTCTTTATTCCCAGGTGCCCGGTCCCAGGTGCAGCTGGTGGAGTCCGGAGGGGGTGTGAAAAAGCCCGGAGACTCTCTCCGCCTCTCCTGCAAAGCCTCCGGCTTCACCTTCAGCAGTTATGCTATGAGCTGGGTCCAACAGGCTCCCGGGAAGGGGCCGGAGTGGGTGTCAGTTATTAGCAGCAGCGGGGGTACTATCTACTACTCCGACGCAGTGAAAGGCCGATTCACCATCTCCAGGGACAACCCCAACAACCTGCTGTATCTGCAAATGACCGGCCTAAAGCCTGAGGACACCGCCCAGTATCACTGTGCGAGAGACACAGTGAGGCGAAGCCGGGCTGAGCTCAGACACAAACCTCCCGTGGCGGTTACCAGAGAAAGTCCCCGCTGGTTTGATGCTGACAGGCCGCGCGGGGAGCTCACAGGAGACAGTAATTTCCTCCCTTTGAAATGGGGGAAATGAACCCGGCTGTTCAGTCAGATCTAGATCCCCAGGAGGCGGAGATACCGGGAACGGGGTGTCCCGCACTGGGTGTGGTGGGGATTCACTCGGTCCCGGATATTCTATTACACACATTGATATGGCTGAAAAGAAAGTTTTACCTGCCAAAAACGTCTTAAATTTCCCATGTTCACCTCTCAGTACCCGTGTGAGGATAGAAAGCAGGAGACGTGAAAACAAAAACCCTGGGAGCTATAAAAGGACCTAAGGGCGCTGCCCAAATCCCTCTTGGTCAGGGGCGGCTCTGGCTTTTCTGCCGCCCCAAGCACGGCAGGCAGGCTGCCTTCGGCGGCGCGCCTGCGGGAGGTCCCCGACCCCGGATTCGGGGTACCCGCCCTGAATTGCCGCCGAAGCTGCGACCAGCGGACCTCCCCCAGGCAAGCCGCCAAAGGCTGCCTGACTGCCGCCCGCCCAAGGACCGGCAGCGCCCCCCAGCTTGCCGCCCCAGGCACCCGCTTGGAGCGCTGGTGCCTGGAGCCGCCGCTGCTCTTGGTCAATGCTAGAGAGCTGTGTAGGGTCTGTTTAAAAGTTATACATGTATTCGCCTCCCTGCCCTGTACATTGTCTCAGTCCTATTATCCTCATCAATGAACTGGTCTCCAGTCAGTCTGAGAACCTAGTACCACGGCGCATTATCTGTCTATTTAAATTCCATTCCCAAATATCCATCTATCTATCTATCCCCATCCACTCTATCTATCTATCTATCTATCTATCTATCTATCTATCTATCTATCTATCTATCTATCTATCTATCTATCTATCCCCATCCACCCCCTCTATCTATCTATCTATCTATCTATCTATCTATCTATCTATCTATCTATCTATCTATCCCCATCCACCCATCTATCTATCTATCTATCTATCTATCTATCTATCTATCTATCTATCTATCCCCATTCACACCCAGCACTCTCCGGGTGACCGACACTTGCCCAGTTTCACGGTACGGCGTCTGCCACTGTCAGGAAGACACATGCATTTTGGGGCTGATTCAATTCCCATTGCAATCGAGTCTGAAAACTTTCTGTGCCTTTCCGGAGCTTTGGACAAGGCCGAAGGAAGGACAATCGTTCTGGGGTCAGAGCCTCACAGGTGTGAATTCTGGAAGCTCCACGCGACCCCGACTGACGATAGCTGGTGCTCTGGCCCATTCATTCCAACAGATTAAACGTTGGTGACACAAGGGCTCTAGCGATACAGTGAGATGAGGGCCAGGCACCCACCCAATTCAAACGGCAAGCCTGGTTTCACCGGGTATCCTATCGATACACATACCGATTCATTGAGTCCCCAACAACAACCAGTCAGCAATCAGCAAAACAGAATAAGTGAGATCCCTGTACAGTTATCGACAAGCAGTTCTCAGCTATTGATTGTCGAGAGCAAATCAAGAGCCAAGACTGGAATTTTAAAAGGCCAAAGCGGACCCCTGTTTATAATTTGGGAATGGGTTTTCAAGCATGAGGCTCCCTGGCAAAGAGACGCTTCTGTCAAATGTCACTGAAATCTAGAGAGCAGGCAAGGATTGTGTGTCTCTTATAACGAGGGGGATATGCAAATGGGAGTGACAGTTTCCTACTTTAATCTCTCTCTTTCTCTCTGCCCAGGAGGCACCCAGAGAGACAATCCGCAGCCCACTGTGTCTGCGCAATTCCCTGAGAAATTTCCTCTCAAACACCAGGGAAAATGAGACTTTAGCTCCATTTACTTTTCCTTGTGGCAGCTCTGGGAGCTATTTTCTCTCCACAAATCCACTGCAGAAGCAGGAGACTATCACTGTTTTTTCTGCAATGATATTAATATATTTTGTAAAATACTCTTCTTTAATTTATTCTCCTGTTAATTAAAGGAGAATGTGTTTCATGCTCCTGGTTCCCTCATTCTTCCTTCCTCTCGCCTTCCTACATAGGGGCCCAGACACAGATTGTTCTGACCCAGTCCGGTCCAGAAATGTAGAAGCCCAGAGAATCCACTCGGCTGAAATGCGGGCGAGCGGGTTCGCTGTTACCAGGTGCAACACTCGCATTATAGGAACTCTTTTAAATTTACAAATAAAGAATTGATTAATACATTTAGCGAAGTCACACACCCGAACTCAGTAAGGTAGATAGAGATAATACAGAAAGTACATCTGAACATCCATACTCACACCATCCTTTGCAGAACAACCTGAAATATTCGCCATTATCTTCCTCATCGCTGTCACCTTCCTCACCTGTGCCAGTGGCCATCATTCTGGCCCCTCCCAAGGGCTACATCTCTCTCTCTCTCTCTCTCTCTCTCTCTTCTACTGCCCTGGGATGCCACTTTTATAATATGTTACGCTGATGTTACCAACCATGTCTAATGCATATTCAATAGGGGGGTTC
Source organism: Platysternon megacephalum (assembly GCA_003942145.1). Classification (NCBI taxonomy): domain Eukaryota; kingdom Metazoa; phylum Chordata; order Testudines; family Platysternidae; genus Platysternon; species Platysternon megacephalum. Next base: position 85,608 of record QXTE01000725.1, read on the forward strand.
TCCCTTCTTCCTTATTTGTATTTTCTCCTCTTACCAATGTTAAGGTGTCCTTCTATAGGTTAGTGTATTTATGATTTACCCCTATTATCATATACGACAATTCGTTGCCATCAGGACCATCCTTAGGATTTGTACCTATCTCATAGAGCTGGAAGGGACCAAGGTCATTGAGTCCAGCCCCCTTGCCTTCACTAGCAGGACCCATTTTGCCCCAGATCCCTAAGTGGCCCTCTCAAGGATTGAACTCACAACCCTTGGTTTAGTGGTTTGAGCATTGGCTTGCTAAACCCAGGGTTGTGAGTTCAATCCTTGAGAGGGCCACTTAGGGATCTGGGGCAAAATGGGTCCTGCTAGTGAAGGAAAGGGGGCTGGACTCAATGACCTTGGTCCCTTCCAGCTCTATGAGATAGGTATATCTCTTTATACTTAGGATTTGTGGGGCCCTATGCAGTATTATTAAACTGGTGCCCCTATGCCCGACTTGGGGCATAGCCACCAGCCCCACCCACAGACCCCACCCCACATAGCTTCGTAGGCAGCAGACGCTGGGGCAGCCAGGGCTCACGGCCTGGGAGGCAGGAGGGATGAGGCAGCGAAGGATACGGAGCCACCCAGCCCACCTCACAGCGGGGAGAATCACAGTTCCCCACAGAGAGCCCGGACCCTCTCCCTCATGCAGAATGCGCCGGCGCATTCGGCTCTGTGAATAAGGCACCTGCCTAAGGAGACTGCAGGGCACGCTGGGTGTGCAGGAGCTGACCCGCTCTTACCAGCTGTGCCGGTGGTGCCCCAAATGTTTGGGTGTCCTGCACAGCTGTGTGTGCTGCGTAAACCTAAGGACAGCCCCATGCACCTGCAGAGAGTAGCTTTCTCAGCTCTTGTTCTGTCATCTGTATAGGGACCAACTTCCTCTGAAGGTAGAAACTATTTTCATAAGTGTTTTATGTGTATTAAATATTGGGTGCCCAACATGGAATTCCCGCAGAGGGTTTCTCATGAGAAAGTCCTACTCACCAAAGCTCTGAAAGCCAACCTCCTTCTAAGGCAGTGGTTCCAAAGTGGGGTTCGCGAACCCCTTGGGGTTTGCAGAACATTACAGGGGCTTCGCCAGAAAATGTTCACTAATGGCGGCCAGAGGACCCCGGGCATTGGAGGCAGCAGGTGGGACCCGGTTCCAGGGCAGACAGCCCGAGCCCCAGGGAGAGCGGGGCCGGCACTTTGGCCTGGCAGCCCGAGCCCTGCCCCCGTCAGCGGGGGAGCTGGCAGCCCGAACCCCAGCGCTCCCCGCGGGGCTGGCAGCCCGAGCCCTGCCCCCGTCAGCGGGGGAGCCGGCAGTGGTTCCGGACTTCCAAGAGCTATGCAGAGCAAAGCAAGGGCATCCATCACACTGCGGAAATTTAAACTGAAATCCCTGGAAATATTCATTTTGAGGAGGGGGTTCACGAGATTTCACAATGTAGTGAAAGGGGTTCGCGGGCTGTTAACGTTTGGGAACCACTGTTCTAAGGTGTCTCAAACTCAACAAATAAACATTGAGGCACTTCAAACAATTGGTCATTTTAAAAAAATCTTGGCCTATGTGCACAGTAGTAAAATGTATATTTCAGTGATAGAGGCGGAAGAGTTCTCTGCTGAGGATGTTTCCATCTCTCTGATCAATTTCTCAGGCTGTGTGTTATGGACACAGTGACTCCCAGAGCCGGATCTCTGGATAAATCACTCTCCTATTTGAGCTCTGAGTTGGGGATTTCAAGTCAAGCAGGGGATGAATTTATCAGCCCCTTACAAAAAGCCAGTGTATGCAAATATGGTTCCTCAGCTCCCTGCCTAAAACCCTGCCATCCCCCAGCCCCTGCAAGCCTAGCACTGAAAAGCCACAGCCTGGAGGGAGAGTGAAAGAGTCAATATCACCAGAACACCTGACACAGGCAGAGACCTGAGACTTTGGCTTCTGGCTCTAGCAGAGCTCACGCGTGATTTACCCCCATCAGGACTGCAGCATCCCCAGGTCCGAAGAGGCAATCGGCAGCCCCCTGTGTCTGCGCAATAACCAGCCAATTCCCTGAGAACTTTCCCCTCCAATACCAGGGAAGAGGAGACTTTGGCTGCATTTAGTTTTCATTCTTGCAGCATCGGAAGGTATTTCACCCCCTGCAGAGCACGGGGGACACCATAGCAATGTTCTTATTTTCGCATTTAGATGAATGTGATGTGTAGCGTGTCTTTCATTTCGTTTCACACCTATTGTTTTACAGCGTAAGGAGTTAATGTGTCTGGGTCCCTCATTCCTCCTTCTTCATTCTTTCTGTTCGCCCGTTTCTTAAGGAGTCTGACAGGTGGATGGCTTGGATCAGACAGGCGCCCGGGAAGGGGCTGCAATGGCTGGTCAGCTACTGGAAATCTTCAGTGAGAACCACTATTCTCCCAGCGTCCAGGGGCGAGTCAGAGGACAGCTCCAATTTCTACTTGCAAATAAACAGCCTGAAGCCAGAGGACACCACCCTGTGCTACTGTGCCAGAGACAAGTGAGGGAAAGCCGGTCTGAGCTCACACAAAAACCTCCCTTTGTGGTCTGCAGGGGCAGTCCCAGCTGGTTTAATGCTGACAGTCCAGGCACTGGGAACTCAGAAGAGGAAACACTTTGTTCAGTTCATGATGGGCTGATTTAGCCTAGATCAGCGTCACAAACGACAAAGATCCAGGGCTTGGTCCCTGCCTGACGGGAAAAGGTTAGGGAGACCCTCGGCCTCAAATGTTTTATTGAAATATTTATACAGTGTAGAATAAATTGTATGTGCAAAAGGCATTAAAAATTCCCGCGCACAGTCCCCATTTCCCAAAGGAGAGGAAAAGGCAGGATAAACCAAACCACAAATTCCCACAGCTATAGAAAGTCACCGAGCTAGTCCTAAAGACACTGCGCAGTGATGGTCCATAGTTGTGAAATGTTCACTTAGAAAGGCATTAAATACTGGGTATAAATATCGGTCTCACCTCTATTGGCCTCATCAATAAACTATTATCTATACAAGATGAGAACATAGGGCCAATTGCGATTACCGAGCCTTCTGTTCATCCATTGCTGCATGTATCTATCTGTCTATCGAATACACACCTCCCTTTCCCAGCCCTCTTTCTCTCAGCCCACGGTTACAGTGTTCCCACCACAGTCTAAGGAGAGTCGAGTCTGTTTATAGGTGTCTATGCAAAGTATGGACCAAATGCCCTGGTTAAATTCTGCCCTGCCGCTGACCTTTTCTCTCTCCCTATACAGACACTCTGGCTTGTCTACAGGTTCTCATTTACTCCCCATCCTTGAAAATTGTATTTCTCTACATCCAGGAAGCTGAGTGTGACGGGTTGGTTCACAGAAACCCACTTGGGAGCTGCCAGCTGATGTGCAAAGGCTACCTCTGGTTCTATTCTCCCCTGCCAGCTACCGGTGGTTCCAGCACTCAGTCTTGCTGAAGCCAGACACACCTATCTGCTCCAGACACAGACCAGAGTCTGAACCACCTGTCCCAAAGCTGCAGGGTTTACCTGAGAACAGCTCACAGAAGTCTGCTCGCCCTTAGCACTCAGATGCCCAATTCCCAATGGGGTCTAAACCCAAATAAATCTGTTTTACCCTGTATAAGCTTTATACAGAGTAAACTCATAAATTGTTCGCCCTCTATAACACTGATAGAGAGATATGCACAGCCGTTTGCTCCCCCAGGTATTAATACATACTCTGAGTTAATTAATAAGTAGAAAGTGATTTTATTAAATACAGGTAGTAGGATTTAAGTGATTCAAAGTAGTAACAGACAGAATAAAGTAAGTTACCCAGCAAAATAAAATAAAATACGCAAATCTATGTCTAATTACACTAAATATAGATAAGATCCTCACCAGTTCCAAAATGTTCCCTTTTACAGGCTAATCTTCTTTTAGCCTGGGTCCAGCAATCACTCACACCCCCTGTAGTTTTCAGTTTCCTTCAAGTGTCCTGGGGGGGGTGGAGAGGCTTCTCCTTTAGCCAGCTGAAGACAAAATGGAGGGGTCTCCCACAGGTTTAAATAGACTGTCTCTTGTGGGTGGAGACCCCCTCCTCACCCTCTGTAGAATCCAGTCACAGAATGGAGATTCGGAATCACATGGGCAGGTCACATGCCCATGCATGACTCAGGACTGCAGGTAGCAGCCATTACCCACATGCTGCCTTGAACGTCCTCAGGTAGACTTCTAATGTGGATTGGAGTCTTCCAAGCTCTTTTGTCTGTTAAGTGCCCCCTGACTGAACACCTAATTTGCACATTCCTTTCCCAAGAAGTCATCAAATGTTCTAACTGAGGCCCCTTAGAAATCAAGCAATCATACAGCCAATGTTCATAACTTTGAACACACAAATGGTGCCTGTATACAACTAGGGTGAACATAACCAGTAGATCATACCCTTTACATAGATATGTTACATGGCCTATGTAGCAAAACCCTATTCCAGTTATATCATATTCCCACAAAGCCTTAGGGGAGGTACCGTCACACTGAGATTTTGGTTCAAATTATTTGTCATTTTACAATTTCCCAAGGTGAATTTTACCCTCCCTAAAAATCACAGGATGCAACCCCGGTTCCAAGGCCTGCAGCTTTACTTCCGACGTAACCTTAACAGAGATGATAAATGTTCACACTTCCTGGTCCTCACAGAACGTTTAATTTCCATCTGTTCTGCTCTCTGGCCAAATATTCTTCTCTCACACAACAGGAGCCAAAGCCACTAAGGACACTGGGAATATTTCCCTTCACCACAGTTGATTTCAGAGCAATCCCTAGACATTAATGGGAGCTACGTGACGTCATCGACATTATCTCCTTATTTCCCCAGTGAGGTGAAAGTACAATCAGGGTCTCACCGCGATGGTCCAGGCGCTGCACAAACACGCAGTGAAGAGTCGCAGGGGTAGGCAACCTATGGCACGCGTGCTGAAGGCGGCACATGAGCTGATTTTCAGTGGCACTCACACAGCCCAGGTCCTGGCCACCGCTCCGGGGGCTCTTCATTTTAATTTAATTTTAAATGAAGCTTCTTAAACATTTTAAAAACCTTATTTACTTTACATACAACAATAGTTTAGTTCTATAGTATAGACTTATAGAAAGGAACCTTCTAAAAACGTTAAAATGTATTCCTGGCACGCGAAACCTTCAATTAGAGTGAATAAATGAAGACTCGGCACCCCACTTCTGAAAGGTTGCCGACCCCTAAGGAGACTCCTATCAGAGACTCAATGAAAGTAATTCCGACCATTAAGGGAAGGTGTTTGTGTCTCTTATAAGGAGGGGGATATGCAAATAGAGGTGGCAGGTTCCTGTTTAAATCTCTCGCTCAGTCTCCCCACGCTACATCCGNGATGATAAATGTTCACACTTCCTGGTCCTCACAGAACGTTTAATTTCCATCTGTTCTGCTCTCTGGCCAAATATTCTTCTCTCACACAACAGGAGCCAAAGCCACTAAGGACACTGGGAATATTTCCCTTCACCACAGTTGATTTCAGAGCAATCCCTAGACATTAATGGGAGCTACGTGACGTCATCGACATTATCTCCTTATTTCCCCAGTGAGGTGAAAGTACAATCAGGGTCTCACCGCGATGGTCCAGGCGCTGCACAAACACGCAGTGAAGAGTCGCAGGGGTAGGCAACCTATGGCACGCGTGCTGAAGGCGGCACATGAGCTGATTTTCAGTGGCACTCACACAGCCCAGGTCCTGGCCACCGCTCCGGGGGCTCTTCATTTTAATTTAATTTTAAATGAAGCTTCTTAAACATTTTAAAAACCTTATTTACTTTACATACAACAATAGTTTAGTTCTATAGTATAGACTTATAGAAAGGAACCTTCTAAAAACGTTAAAATGTATTCCTGGCACGCGAAACCTTAAATTAGAGTGAATAAATGAAGACTCGGCACCCCACTTCTGAAAGGTTGCCGACCCCTAAGGAGACTCCTATCAGAGACTCAATGAAAGTAATTCCGACCATTAAGGGAAGGTGTTTGTATCTCTTATAAGGAGGGGGATATGCAAATAGAGGTGGCAGGTTCCTGTTTAAATCTCTCGCTCAGTCTCCCCACGCTGCATCCGGAGAGACAATCCTCAGCCCCCTGTGTCTGTGCAGATACCAGCCAATTCCCCGAGAAGTTTCCCCTCCAACATCAGGGAAAATGAGACTTTGGCTCCACTTACTTTTCATTGTAGCGGCTTTGTCAGGTATTTTCTCCCCCTGAACACATTGGACATGCTGGCAGATGTTATATTATTGGCATTAATGTAGTTATATTGTAAACACGATTCTATTTATTGCTTTGTTATTTTATTCCTGTTAATTGATGGAGAATGTATTTAACCTGACTGGTTCCTTCACTGTTCCCTCTTTTCCCTCCTCCCTCATCCCCCCTCTCTCCAGGGGCCCGGTCACAGGTTGTTCTGACCCAGTCTGGTCCCGAAGTAAAGAAGCCCGGAGAATCCACTCAGCTGAAATGCGCCGTGAGCGGGTTTGTTCCTAATGACTGGTGGATGGATTGGGTCAGACAGCAGCCGGGAAAGGGACCAGTGGCTGGTTCGCTATCACAAATCTTCAGTCACGAATAGCTACTCCCCCTCCGTCCAGGGGCGATTCACAGCCTCCAAGGACAGCGCCAACTTTTACCTGCAAATGAACAGCCTGAAACCCGAGGACACCGCCGTCTATTACTGTGCGAGAGACAGTGAGGGGAAGCGAGTCTGAGCTCAGACAAAAACCTCCCCCTGCAGAGACCGGGGAAGGCAGCAGCTCTGCTCCACAGCATTGAACATGCACAAAGTACCTCCCCTTACGGACACCGCACAGAGCTGTACTAGGAGACAGAGGCTCTGCTGACTCCATCCCACCTGGGGAGCGCAGGGAGCGGATGCCCAGGGTGTATGTCACGGAGCAGGAGGAAAGAACAGGTGCATCCGCCCTCGCGCTGTGGATGCCCCAGTGACCCACCAGAGCTTTCTGATCAGACACTCCGCAGTTTACGGATCCCTCCTTCTCCCCTTGAAGTCAGTGGAGACGCTGAACCCTTAGCGAAGAGCAGTGGGAATGCGGAGCCCGAAGAGAGGGTTATGGACCGGAAGGGGGGGGGGTCAGTGATCATCTATCGCTTTTCAATTGAGGCTGGTAATTCTCTGTGGTTGAAATTCACCCTTTTCCCAGGGGCCAGCAGAAGGTCCTCTCCAGGTCCCGAGCCCCACCTGAGCCTCCTGTAGGATTTATTCACTGGCGGAGCCTTCTGCTGCCCTTCTGCACAGGGATGGTTTCTATCCCATCTCCAGAGCTCTGAGCCTTCTCCTCAGACCAAGCCACAGTGACTCCGAAATTATTTCCAGCAATGTAGCCAAAAAAACAGAAATATTCCGAAGCACCTTTGCAAAGTCTGTTTCCGCACTCAGTGACCAGGTTACCCTGAGAACGGAGCGGATCAATAATGTAACTCGCTCCCACTTGATAACACTGACACCAACATTAAAGAGGGCGTGGGGGAAGGGAGGCAAAAATCCAAAGCCAGGTGCTTCCGAAGGAATGAACAGAAACAAGTAATCATCAAGTCATCCATCCGCTATCTCCCACTCCCAGCTTCTGGCAAAACAGAGACTAGGGACACCATCTCTGCCCCTCCTGGGTAATAGCCATTGATGGACCTATCCTCCATTCATTTATCTAGGGGTTTTGGACCCTGTTATATTCTTGGCCTTCACAACATCTTCTGGGAAAGGTAGAATATTTCTACCTAGACTCCTGCTGTTACCACTACAGACTTCTTCCCTTGCACAGATAAACCAGGAATCTTTACTCTCAGTTAGCCTGCGATAATCACTGTTATAATAATATACAGAGATATACCTATCTCATAGAGCTGGAAGGGACCCTGAAAGGTCATTGAGTCCAGCCCCCTGCCTTCACTAGCAGGACCAAGTACTGATTTTTGCTCCAGATCCCTAAGTGGCCCCCTCAAGGATTAAACTCACAATCCTGGGTTTAGCAGGCCAATGCTCAAACCACTGTGCTATCCCTCCCCCACAGGGAACAGCCAGGAGAAACCTGGGACCCTATGAATTGCCAGCCCCAACACTCTCCCAAGGGCTCACCTAGCTCAACCTTCTGTCTCCCAGAGGGGTCAGCACCCGCTATTTTACAGGAAAACGCCCAATATTTGGAACTTAGTAACTCACCTGCTCAAAAGGGGAAGATTTCTCATAATCCGCCCTCCTTCCGAGATTCATCTCACTCTGAAAGGAGGGGAGTTTATCTCCTTCCCAAAACTGCTCAGCAGCTTGAAGCTCTAACTCCTCCCTGTTTTATCCAGAACAATATCTTTGTGCACTAGCAGGGTCTACATGGGGCATTTAATCACAATGGGCTGCTGTGCTCTACAGGTTACAGCCCTGTGGTGCACACCGCCACACCATGTAGACAAGACCCGGGGCTGCAAAGTGCAGACTCACAGGCAGAAATATAGGTGCCCAGGGAACTTTTATTGCGAAAACTGAGGTGCAAAGTGAGCTCAGGTGTCTACAGAATTCAGGGACAGCTGGGGTGGGGTTTCAGTCCCATTTGGGGCCTGATTGTGGGATTTAGGTTTCTAATGTGGTCATTAGGCTCCTAAATCTCTTGGTGAATCTATCCCTTGGTATTGAGGCAGCTTAGGGAGGAGAATATGTTGGATTTCCTGTTAGAAGACTGATGTCATAAATATTTTACCCAGTCTCCTACTGTTTCATATAGAGACCTGCCTGGTTATGTCTCTCAACAGAGAAATGAATTAATTAGACCTGAAATTTCAAAGATGCCTAAGGGAGTTAAGAGCTACTTTGCAGCTCCTTTCCACCATACCAAGAAGGACTCTCACTGCAGGACCTCTTCTACTTAAACACCCACTACAAACAAACAAACAAACAAACAAACAAACAGAAACCCGGAAAAAAACAAATCAACCAACAGAAGAGACCTGAAGGGAGCCCATGGCATGAAGCAGGGGGGCTGAACGCTCTAAGTTTTGGTCCCAAGAGTGGGTGAATCCATGTGGCTTGCCCTAGTGAGAGTGTGACCCTATCGGGGCTGACACACTGAAGGGATCCTCCCAGTGACTGCTCCAGAGCTGTCCGAGAGCACCAGACCTATGGATTTGTGCCCCTTTTGCCAATCTTATACTATGTAAAGATTTATTAAATAGGAATAGGAAACAAGAGAGTTCTTGACAAGGTTAATGCAGGTAAACATATACATAAATGAGGTACATTCTTAAGTTTCTCAAAGTAATAGAAGTATTTATAATAAGGAACCTCTATACTTCCTATAGGGCTAACCCAGACTAAGCAGCCGGGGATCTCTTGCTTATGCCTATAAAACTTGCCCCTCCCCCCCCGAGTCCAAGCAGTGTAGAGATAACCAGTTCCTTCTTGCTAGGGGTTTCTATTCCCTCCCCACCCCCACCATATGCTCTGAACTGCAAACTCAAGGGATGAAAGGAACTTGCATGACTTATCTTCATTGGGGGCAGAGCAGAAAAAACAAGTATTTTGTTCTCTTTAATGTTCCACAATAGACCGTCTGGTGGTGATGGACACTTCCTGTTGGGAGGGAGGTAACACTTTCTCTTGATCTTCAGCTTATCACTCTAACTAATGTCTCTCTCCAGTCTGGTGATTCATGCAGTCACAGAGGCTCACAATACAACCACTCAGACATTATCTTACTCTATGGGATATATATCTTATAAATGACATTAATGTGTGCAGCAACTCACAAGCATTCTATAAAGCCTAAACACTAAACACATTCTTATCATTCTAATACCTAATTTAGCAATACTAGCACACAGGTGAGACAGACCGGTTCCAATGTTTGTCAGTGTTCAATTTCGACATGGGGACCTTGGTACGAGCTGGCACCTTTTCTGTCAGTGTGATAGATAGATAGATAGATAGATAGATAGATAGATAGATAGATAGATAGATGGGGTGGATGGGGATAGATAGATAGATAGATAGATAGATAGATAGATAGATAGATAGATAGATGGGGTGGATGGGGATAGATAGATAGATAGATAGATAGATAGATAGATAGATAGATAGATAGAGGGGGTGGATGGGGATAGATAGATAGATAGATAGATAGAGGGGGTGGATGGGGATAGATAGATAGATAGATGAAATTGCACCCTACAGCCATAGTTCCAAAACCCTCTTGAAAGAGACCATCAGCTTTCACAAACCTCAGACCCTGGTACACAGAAATTGTCAGCTGCGTCTGCCCTGCTTTCTAGCCAAACAGTCTTCTTTTGTAAAGCCTAATCCCAAACCTATAATGGGAGACTTTGCAGTGAGTACAACAGACATTGGACCAGACACCAGAATCATGTCTATGACTTTCAGGCGGTTGTTCATTTCTCTCTTAGGCAAATGTTTATTCAGGAGCCCGCCGCAGGTTGTTAGCTGCAGAAACACAGAGAGTCTGACTCATCTCGGAGCTGTACTGAGGGTAATTCACATAGTTAATGGAAGGAGTCTGACTCTTATAAGGAGGGGGATATGCAAATCGAGGAGACAGTTTCCTGTTTAAATCTGTCCCTCTCTGCCCAGACTGCACCCGGAGACACAATCCGCAGCCCCTGGGTCTGTGCAGTTACCAGCCAACCCCCCTAAGAAGTTTCCCCTCCGAAACCAGAGGAAATGAGACTTTGGCTCCATTTAGTTTTCATTTTTCCAGCTTTGGGAGGTATTTTTGTCCCCCGGGTAATTTGCACAGGCAGGTGACTGTTATTCTATTGCTCTTTCTATGTGATTTGTATTGTGGCTTCCTTCCCAGGTGCCCGGTCCCAGGCGCTGGTGGAGTCCGGAGGGGATGTGAAAAAGCCCGGAGACTCTCTCCGCCTCTCCTGCAAAGCCTCCAGCTTCACCTTCAGCAGCTACGCCATGGGCTGGGTCCACCAGGCTCCCGGGAAGGGGCTGCAGTGGGTGGCTGGAATTAGCTCCGGAAGCGGATGGAGCCAATGGTGCTCTACGGCTGTCGAAGGGCGATTCGCCAGCTCCAGAGACAATTCCGTCACCACGGTGTATTTACACATGACCGGCCTGAAGCCCGAGGACACCGCCCGGTATCAGTGGGCGAGAGACACAGTGAGGGGGAGCCGGGCTGAGCTCACACAAAAGGGGGGGATTTCCTGGGGGTGGCGCTCTGGTTCCACAGCAATGGGAACGGAAACAAAGTATCTCCCCTTATGGACACCGCACAGAGCTGGACTAGGAGAGGGACTGACTCCATCTCCCCGGGGAGCGCAGGGAGCGGATGCCCAGGGTGTATTTCAGCGGGGCAGGAGGAAAGAACAGGTGCATCCGCCCTCGCTCTGTGGATGCCCCCAGTGACTCTCTGGTCAGACACTCTCCGGGTTAAGGCTTCCCCCTTCTCCCAGTGAGCTCTGTGGAGAAGCTGAGCCCTTAGTGCAGGTCAGGGGGCGTGCGGAGCCCGGAGTGAGGGTTGTCTGACAGGCAGGGTGGGGTCAGTGATCTTCCCCCTCAGCCCATTGATAATTCTCTGGATAAAAATCCCCCCTTCTGTAGAGGGGCCAGCACAAGCCCCTGTGTATCTACTGAGAGCAACATGTCAGTGTTTAACATTCTTTGAGGGCCTAATGCCCAGATCCACATTCCCCCAAAAATCAAAAGGAAACATGTCTGTGAGTTTCATGCTCCGTGGTGGGAAGAGGAAGGTCAAAGTGGGTATGAATCCAAACATCAATATGAATGGGAAGGGGAATCGAAATGGAAGTGTCCAGGGGGCATTAATCTGAATATGAATATGAATGGGGATATGAAGTGGAGTATAAATGGGACTACAAAGGGAAATAGGAACAGTTATATGACTATGAATGGGAGGGTGAACTGGAATGTGAATTACAGCATCAATGGAAATACGAATCCAAACAGAAATACCGCAAAGAAAAGCACTATGAATGCTTACCTCCAATAACTGACCTGCAGCCCTGCCTGTTCCTCTTCCCCAGTTCATCCTCTCTCTGCTCGGATTCATGTTTTTCATTTCCAGTCAGTTAAAAGTGTCATTAGGAGAGTATGATACTGACACGCCCCCTCACACTAGAGCTCTCCCCTCCCCTCCCCACCTCCCCCCACTGCCCCCCACGGCCACTCTCACCTCATAGAGACCCTACGTCACTGCCCATTTTCCTCCTCCCTGCACCTACCTACCACAGCTCCCCACAGCCTCCCTCACCCCACAGAGACCGAAAAGGCTGGGTGCGCTCTCTGCCTTCCATACCGGACACCACAGTTACTGTCATCACCCCATAGAGACCCGCTCACCCTGGCCTGTTCCCCTCCCTTCTACCGCTAATCCAGGCTCCCTCTGCATTCGGAGAGCGGTGACCTCTGGACATCTCTCCCTCCCCGGGGATTGGATCCCACCTATCAATGTGCTACAGCAACTCCTGACCGCAATATGCAAAGCCCAGGAATCTTGGCTCCTCCCCCGCCAAAACCCAACCCCACAGCCACGCCCCCCCCACAAACTCCAGGATCTGGTTTAGGAATTACACTTCGTCTCAACCAACCCGAGACCCACTCCTGAACCGCCCCATCGCTGTTATCCCCATCATACATAGGCATTGCACCGGCCTGCCTCTCAGCTGCAAATTCCCACCAGCAACCCGAACCCAGAGAAGCCAGGCAATGAGGAGTTACGGGTGAAGAACCCCCCAGGCTTTTCTAAACTCACCTGAAATTGTTCGTTGTCAGTGACACTCTGTGGCCCCCCCACCCCCGGGACATTCTGCCCTCAGCACATTCACCGCCCTGGCGCTGCGCATCCAGCTGTGACCTCGGGCCTGAGACTTTCCTCCGAGCACTTCTCCCATCTCCAGCGACAATCTGCAGCCCCGGCCCTGCTCCGTGCACGAGGCTCCTGCTGGGCCCTGGCCCTCTGGTCACCGCACATGTCCGTGGAGCGGGGCCCTGCTGGGAAAGGGAATGGGCCACTTTGCCCCAGCGCCCCGGGGAACCTTCACCCTCCAGCGGGTGTCCCCCAACCCAGTGGAAACTGACCCCACGGAAGGACAGCCCCACTGTGCATGGGGGGAGGGCAGGGGCTTCAGAGTGGAATGTCCCACGATCTTTTGTAGGGGTCCTAAATCCCCAAGTAGACCATTCTGGGCCTTCAAAGGGGCTGTTTATTTCTCCCCTGTACAAAAGCACCGAGACTAAGGACCCATCTCTGAGCCACTGTGTTAGTCATTTACATCGCTGAGCAGAGGAGTGTGTGTCTCTTATCAGGAGCGGGATATGCAAATTGGGGTGACAGTTTCCTGTTTAAATCTGTGCCTCTCTCTGCCCAGGCTGCACCCGGAGACACAATCCGCAGCCCCTGGGTCTGTGCAGTGACCAGCCAGTCCCCTGAGAACTTTCCCCTCCAGCACCAGGGAAAATGGGACTTTGGCTCCATTTAGTGATCCTTGTGGCGGCTCTGGAAGGTATTTTCTCTCTCTCGCTGAGTACACTGGGGGTGCAGAGGAATTTTGTCGTATTTGAAACTAGCATTGATGTGATTATTAACATGTGTTTATTCCCAGGTGCCCGGTCCCAGGTCCAGCTGGGGGAGTCCGGAGGGGATGTGAGAAAACCCGGAGACTCTCTCCGCCTCCCCTGCAAAGCCTCCGGCTTCACCTTCAGCGACTACACTATGCACTGGATCCGACAGGCTCCCGGGAAGGGGCTGGAGTGGGTGGCTCTGGTCAGCAAACCGACTGGATCCACGCAACATTATTCGCCGGCTGTTCAAGGGCGATTCACCATTTCCCGGGACAATTCCGTCAACACGGTGTATCTGCAAATGACCGGCCTGAAAGCCGAGGACACCGCCCGGTATCACTGTGCCAGACACACAGTGAGGGGAAATGCATTTATACTACCGCTGTAGATTGAAAACAATGTATTCAGCCCTTGGGGGCGGTCAAGGGCTATAAACCACAATTACCTCAACGATGAGAAAGAGACAAAGGAAGAAATCAATTACACTGATGTTGTTTTTTTTCTGTCCGTTAATTTCGCAGAAAAACAAGCAATATTTAGATATTTACGTCCAGAGAATAATACATTTCTCACAGGCCCTCCGCCTCCCTTCCCTCTCCCGCAAACAGCCTGCTCTGCGAAAGCACCATCTGCGGTATTCTGGCCCAGGCAATGCCCCCTTTAACGATGCCACCATTGGGGGCACACTGAAGAGGAGTGACCATACTTCCGCCGTGCTTAGCCCTTATGTCAGGCCCTGAGGACCAGCTCCATGTTCCGAAAGAAAAATCACAAGGAAATGTGCGTTTCGTTTTCAGTCTCACAGGGAGTCAGACTAAACTAAACCAATAGGACCATTATAATTAAGCAAACAGTATTTGACATTAACTGTGTGTGACTGTTCACTTAGAGATGCTACAAAATATCACACGGCAGCCTATACACATAGTCTGTAATGGTAGAGCGACCTCCCCTTTCTTCCTCTCTCTATTCACCACCTTCTGCCTCCTCCTCCTAGTATTATTATTATTATTATTATTATTCTACTCTAATTTGCACAATATCTGAACACCTCACACCCATGAATGAATTTTACTCTCACAACACCCTCCTTGGGAGGTAGCCAAGTATCATTATCCACCATATTGCAGGTGGGGAAACAGAGGCACGGAGTGATTACATGGTTTGCCCAAACAGGCAGCCTGTGCCAGAGTGAGGACAGGAATTCTGCTCTCTCCATTTCTAGTTCAGTGGTTTCACCACAGTGTAATCCTTCATCTCTGGCTTTCACGGGATGAGAGGCAGGGCTCCTGTCACAAATTGTGGCCTCGAAAGACAGGAGATTTATACGGACATCAAGAATATCCAGAGTTATCATAACTCATCACAACCTATATTTGAAAGGGATTATAAACCCGGTGCTTCAGGGTTTAAGCCAATCTCTCACTACTGGAAATCAGGATGAGCTCTAATGTGGAAGGCAGATTACCCCACATCTGCCCACTGCAGAGTTTCTTACACTTTCCTCTGAACCATCTGTTGCTAGCCAGTGTCAGAGAGACGATATTGGACAAGATGGAATTTGGGTCTGACCCCATATGGCCAGGACTATGGTGCTATGTACATATGCACCGTGGCTAAATCTCTGCACGTGGTGACAAAATGAGATTTCAATCCTGGAGCACCGCGGAAATCTCCCCCTTTGTGTCTGGGGACATGTCCCCTTGTAGCCAGAGCCTCCCTCTGTCCGCCCTTTTTATCCCCGCGGGGTGAAACCCGCATGCAAATCCCTGCCCCGGGGTTCCTGTTTAAATACAAACCCCTGGTTCTAGGAGCCGCAGTCCCGCTCCAGCACTGAACTGCCCGGTCCTGCCGGCTGGGCACATTTTAGTCCTTGGTTGCAAATAAGGAAGTTTCTGGTGCTTTTCCTTTCCCCATTGGCTGCCCCGGGGTGTAGGTAACTGCTGCAGGGGAAGGTAAATACACAGTGACGGGGGATGATTTGATTAATTGATGCGATGTTTTACTTTCCCCTCAGGTGTCCTGTCCCAAGTTCAGCTGGGCCATCCGGCCCAGGCGTGGTGAAGTCTGGAGAGACCCTCACAGTGGCCTGCGCTGTCACCGGGGACTCGGTCACTAACAGCTACTGGGACTGGGTCCGGCAGGCCCCCGGGAAAGGGCTGGAGTGGGTGGGACAGATCGACTGGGCCCTCTTCAAGTCGAGCTGCATAAAGACCCGTCTTTCCCGAGCCGCACAACCCTCAGTGCAGATTCCTCTAAGAACCAGGTCTCCCCGCAGCTCCGCTCACTGACAGCTGCAGACACCGCCGGGTATCACTGACAGAGCAAAGCAGGGACTGGTACAAAAACGGGAAGCGGATTCTGAACAGCGAGACCAAGTTCACTAGTGTCCCCCAAACAAGTCAATAGAAAAACAAAGACTGGACTGCAGAGAATTGAGGCAGGTGAAGGGAAACTACTTTTACAGACTTGCATCCGAAGAAGTGGGTATTCACCCACGAAAGCTCATGCTGCAAAATGTCTGTTAGTCTATAAGGTGCCACAGGATTCTTTGCTGCTTTTACTTTTACCGACAAAATGAAGAGGCAGCGTTGTCTGGTGGACAGGGCAGTGCACCGGGCATCAGGACACCTGGGTTCCCTTCTGCCACTGACCTCCTGGGTGAGTTTTGGCAAGTCATTTCCCTTCTCTGTGCCTTTGTTTCCCCGCCTACTCTTTGTCTGTCTAGACTGTGAGATCTTTGGGGTGGGGAGTTTCCCTAACTGTATGTTTGCGACTTCTAGATACTTACTAGAGTGCCAGTAATTAGTACTAATAACAACATTTATTTTAAAGGCTCAGGCTCATTCATATCTTCTTTTCTTGCTGACAAAATATCTAGCAGATGAGATAGTATCTTCTTACATCACTGTCCCCTTGTATTCCCCTTTCTGCCTACCTAGCTCACGCTGTTGTATCTTGTCCTAGGCTTAGATTGTGGCTCTTTGGGGGAGGGACCATCTTTGCAACCTGTTTTCCTACAGCATCTAGGGCCATGGGTCCCTAGAGGAAAAGAAGAAAGTATTTGACAAGTGCCGCCATAGACTACAAGGAGGACGAGTAATGTGCTTGAGGTTGACTACATGTGTAAGTGTTTTCAGCAATGCAGCCTAAAAAAGGCACTGAATTCAGACTCATGAGAATCTGCGATCTATTCCTGGTTCTTGCCTATTTGGTGACTTTGGCAAGTTACTTTAAATCCACGTTGCTCAGTTTCCCCATCTGTAAAATGGGAATTATTGTACTGCCCTCATTCGCAAAGCATTTTGAGAACTACCGATGAAAAGGGCTATATAAGCGCTATTATTGTTATTAGCAACAGAGAGTCCTGTGGCACCTCTGTTGCTTTTTACAGATCCAGACTAACATGGCTACCCCTCTGATTCTATTATTGTTATTGTAGTTGCAACCCTGGGCTTCTTGTAGCTTCTCTACCTCACAGCCAAGAGAAGCCAAATTACCAACACAAGCTACATTCATACGAGCAGGGTTTACGTGCCCATACACGGGTCTGAAATAATTTGATTTTCCAAAATGATTTTAGTTAACATTTATGTATAGGCGAGGCCTACATATTTGGGGATTGGGGTTGAAGGACAGAAATGGACCTACTCAGTTTTGCCTGACGGCATGCCACTGGAGCCCCAGGCCACTGGAGCAGCTCATT
Source organism: Platysternon megacephalum (assembly GCA_003942145.1). NCBI lineage: Eukaryota > Metazoa > Chordata > Testudines > Platysternidae > Platysternon > Platysternon megacephalum. Next base: position 102,927 of record QXTE01000725.1, read on the forward strand.
GAGCATTGGGAGTTTCTGACTTACAAAAAAGACACTGTGCAAATTCTGTTATTGTGCTTCCTTTTTCAAAAGGTGAATTCTCTGATTCTGACTCTGTCAGACAGACACACCACAGTCCCTCTGTTTTTGTGCAATTATTATTATGAGAACTCTTTCCATAATCTAACCAGATATTATAGTAACAGGTCCTATATCAATACCATAGCTAGATGGGTGTGAATGGGGATAGATAGATAGATAGTTTGTGCTCAATTTCATATTTGCTATAACAACTTCCAAAGGTAAAACTGCCCAAAAACTCATGAAAGTAATTTTGGTGTTAATCAGAGTAGCCCATTGAAGTCAATGGAACTGAGAATCTGGTCCCTCTGGATTCTCAGTTTCTTCATCTTCAGATGTCCTGTCCCAAACCCCTCTAGTGATCGCTGGAGGGGATGTGCAAAAGCCAGGTAATTCTCCCCTGAAAGAGTTCTGGATTCACCTTCAATGTCCACCATTAGGGCTGGGCCCGACAGGCTGCAGAGTGGGGCCCTTGACTATGCAGCCAGACCAATGTATAAAGTTGGTGCGTTTTATGCAGATAATTAAAAAGTCATTCACTCTCTCCACGAATAATTCCCACTGCACCCTGTATTTGCAAATGAACAGCCTCTAACCAGAGGACAGTGCAGTGTACTTCTGTCTGAAAGTTACACAGAGAGAATGTTAATACAAGACACACAGTGCCGCTCTCTGCCAGCAGGTTCTCACAGACAGCTCAATGTGAACAGAGAAAACATTTATCCTTCTGCAGTCCTAGGTCCTGAATATGAGCCAAGTGACACCAGTGTGAATCCAGAGTAATTTCACTGAAATCAATAGAGTTGCATTGATGTAAAGAACCAGGATCAGCTAAAACTCCTAGGATGGTATTTTCAAAGCAGCCTAAGGGAATTTGGGCTGGGATATTCATAGAAGCCTAAGAGAGTAAGGACTAGGATTTCAAAGAGGCCTGATGGTGTTAGGTACCCAAATCCCATTCAAATTCAAAGGTAATTTTTCATCTAACTCTTTGAAAACTCCCTTAGAACCTATTGAAAATGCCAGCCTGGGTATCCAACTCCCATTGAAAATCAATGGGATTTTGGTACCCAACTCCCTTTAAACTTCTTTGTAATTTTCAGGCTTAAGCATTTATGTAACTTTAGCACCCATTGAATCCCAGTGTATCTTTGGGCGTTCTCATGCCAGATTTTTCCTGAGTGCAGTAAAGCTTTCAGCTCATTATTAGATTAGGGCAGTGAGTAACACTGTTGTGCAGCTTTTTTCTCTGTCATGTTTAAAAGCACTCCCCTGTGAAGCTTTCTGCAATTCTTTGTCAGGTTTCCCCTCCTTCCCCCAGTCCGTCTGACACCATCTCTCCTTGTCCCTGTCCTCTGTTTGTCTATGAGCACCAAAACCCTAGCCTGCGGTTTTGAAGCCTAAGGGAATTGGACACCCACATCCTGCTGATTTTCGTAGTGATTTGGATACCTATTTCCCACTGAATTAAGAAGGGATTTGTGTGACTTACTCTCTTATGCTCGTTTGAGAACTCCGGGCCCTGTTTTTTCTTCTGACTAAGAATGGTATTTTATTAGCATGCAAAACTTACACATTGTAACTCATATATAAACATAACATGAAATCCTACAAACAGTGGAGACTACTGGCTCAGAAATTTCAATTCCTCTGTGTCACAGGCTACTGAATTAATCTCCCCTCACGATGGAATTTCCATTGTGGATATTCTTATTTCTGGCTGGACTCTCATGTAAGTAGATTTTTAAATCAATATTATTGTCTTATGTAATGTGATTTATGGGCTGGAATTTCATCTGTAGTAATTTAACATAGCCCCATTGGAATCTATCTATCTATCTTCATGCCCCCTCTCTCTCTCTCTAGCTTAAAATTTTATTTTGATGACAATCACTGTAATTTCTCATCAGCTTCCTCTGAAAATTAATAGTGATCACAAAATTCCTAATGGACTTCATGGAATATATTGGTCTTCTCACTTTTGATGGTGAAAATTTTGCTTGGGTGAATTTTTTTTTTGGATGGTTGTTTTGTTGGCTGTATTTTTGTTTCAAGGGTTTGGGGGATTTAGATGGGGCTAAGGTAGAAGGGCAGTAACAGTACTCTGTCATTCTCACCATAGTGGAAAGCTTTCTTGAACAGGTTGGATCTACCATTTTCCATAAAGATGGTCAGACTCCAGATATGCCTAATCTAGCCCAATATGTTGATTGGTATTCCAGTATCTCCTTTGGTTCTTTCCTAGGTGCCCATTCACAGGTGGTTCTGACCAAGTCCAGCCCAGTCAAGTCATCTCCTGGGGGATCCATCCAACTCAAATGCTCAGTGAGAGGTTTGGACCTCAACAATTATAATATGTATTGGGTCAGGCAGGCTCCGGGGAAGACAATGGAGTGGCTCCAGATAATAACCACTACTCCTCTGCGATCAAGGGGCGAATCACCACCTCTGGGGACAAGTCTAGTCATTTTTATTTGGAACTGAGGAGCCTGGAATTAGAGGACACGGCTGTGTATTATTGTGCCAGTAGCCACCTGGAGTGGGCAGCTCCACCATGAATATCTTCAGCACAGATACCCACAGCTGATTTGTTTGATAATAGAAGTCCATGTCCAAAGACCACTCAAGTCAATGCACAGATTCATACTTACTTCCAAAGGACCTAGGATCAGGCCCAGGCCCCGATCCAACAACGGTTTATGAACACATGCTTTACTTCAGTCTCATTACATCAGGGATACTTCTGGGTGTGTCATTTGTCATCACATGCACACGTGTCTGCAGCATTGGAGCCATATTACTGTGGTGAGAACATTTGTAAAACTCCCCTTTGTCTTAAAGGAAGAAATTAGCTTTAACATTGAATATTCTATCTATCTATCTATCTATCTATCTATCTATCTATCTATCTATCTATCTATCTATCCCCATCCACCCCATCTATCTATCTATCTATCTATCTATCTATCTATCTATCTATCTATCTATCTATCTATCCCCTTCCACCCCATCTATCTATCTATCTATCTATCTATCTATCTATCTATCCCCATCCACCCTATCTATCTATCTATCTATCTATCTATCTATCTATCTATCTATCTATCTATCTATCTATCTATCTACAAGTTATTTGGCTCAATACAGAGGTAAGTGGTGAAATATTAGTTGCCTGTGATATACAGGCAGGGCCGGCTCTAGGTTTTTTGCTGCCCCAAGCAAAAAAAATTTTGGGGGCCCCCCACCCCAGCCCTGGGCCCCCCCCCCCCCCCGCCCACCAATGCCCCACCACCCACACCCCCTGCCGCCCTAGCACTGGGCTCGCCCCCCCCAAAGTGACCTCCTCATTCACCACAGCAATCCCCTTTTCCAACCCTGAGATTCTATGATTCTATGATTCTACACTTGCAGTGGGAATCAAACCGTTTCTCCTATTTATATTTCACTTTAGTATAAATCTCGGCCCCGTCCCACCGGAGGAGGATCTGTGACTCCTGGCTCTGGGCCCGATCAGCACCAGGGTTAGGGCAGCTGGACGGGAGGGTCCTGGTACCTGAGATTGTAAACCGCGGCCATGGAGCTGGACACGATGGAGCCTGGCTCGGACACCATGGGAAGATTTTCAATCAGCTCCTGGGAGACCCCAAGGAGACAAAACCGCGTGTGAGACTCAGGCCCCGCAGACCCTCAGGCGCTTCCCAGGGAGGAGGCCAAAGTGCTCGGCAGAAACAGCCAGTGTCACCCCCACCCCAACCAGCTGGGCCCCCCATTCCTCCCATCCATCAAACTTACTCCTTCCTTCCCCCCTCCCACCAATTCCTCCCTCCCCTCAGCCTCAGCGGCCCCTCCAGCCTTACAATTCCTCCACTGCCAGCTCCCCATCAGTGTCAGAATTTCCCCCTTCCCTGCTCCCCAGCCCTCAGCCCCAGGAACCCCTTTCCTCTGCTTCCCCATCCGGCCCCACTAACTCTTCCTCCCATGTCTGGATCCCTCGCCCCAGGGGCCGGGCACGGGGTCCCACTCACCACAATGCTCTCCACAAGGGCCGCTTTTGAAAAGTGGGGCTCCAGGGTGTCCCGCCCCTGCTGCTGTGCCAAGAAACAGACTCAGGACAGCTTGGCGGAAGCGGAACTGTTTGGCCCTGTCCTCCACCAGCTAGGAGTGGGGTGGGGGGAGAGAGAGCCTGTTACATTGGGACCTCCCCGCCCAACCCAAACCAGCTCCGGGGCTCAGGACCTCCATGGGGTTGGACAGGGAAAGCCGCCCCCTTCCCGAAACCAGTGTCGCCCTGCACAGACAGGGGTTGTAACTTGGACAGTGTCTGCGGGGAGCGGGCACCTTGGCCTGTGTGGGACAAATGTTCACACTTTGGGGTGCTAGATAACAGAGGAGATGTTGTTGGAAAAACGCTGAAGAGATCTTTTACTCATGTCAACTATCAGCTTGAATGGCTCATTTGGCTCATAACTATAACGCTGTTATGTTCCCACATATCTCCAAGGTCTTTAGTGCGAGGGGTCAAAGGTTATATCTTGTTGTTCCCTTCACAATGATACATGTATCCGCAACAGATGTTTCTTGTGTACCCCCTCCCCTATTATGAAATATGTATTCTATGTACCCTATTATCCATAGGTCAGCCTAATGACGTAAAAGGGTGAAGGATAAGTTGTTTGTTACTGGTTATAAAAAGGGCCGATCCGGCCATGTAAGGTGTGTCTCTCTTCTGGCATTAGCTGATGAGAGCACCCGCTCAGCTGACCGCTTAATAAAGGTATTGGTACCCGTCTTCTTGCCTCTCCGTGCCTCCTTGGTGTAATTAGGTAAGCTCCGGGGGGAAACGAGCCCTGTTTGGCTAACAA